>VYZT01060856.1:0-27880 GCA_013400735.1 Pomatostomus ruficeps
GCCACCGCGTGTCCCCAGCCACGTCAAGGCCGCAGCGGCCGCAGCGAGTAGGGTCCAGCCATAGAGTGACAGAGCTGTCACCACCACGGCCACCGCGTGTCCCCAACCACGCCAAGGCCACGGTGGCCACAGGGTCCAGCCATAGAGTGACAGAGCTGCCACCACCACGGCCACCGCGTGTCCCCAGCCACGCCAAGGCCACAGCAGCCGCAGGATCCAGCCATAGAGTGACAGAGCTGTCACCGTTACCACCACGGCCACCACGTGTCCCCAACCACGCCGAGGCCATGGCAGCCGTGGGGAGCAGGGTCCAGCTGTAGAGCGACCAAGCCATCACCGCCACCGCCACGGCCACCGCGTGTCCCCAACCCTGCAACCGAGGCTCTCCCAGCCGCGGCAGCCGCAGCCACGCAGGGTCAGTGGAACAGCTCGGCCAAGGCCACCAGGAGCAGGACGCGCAGCCACGAAGCCAACAGGGCCGGGGCGCGGCCGCGCTGGGAGAGGAAGCGCAGGCGGTCGAGCAGGCGCTCCTTGACCAGCGCCTGGCGGAATCCGTCCTCCTCGGAGACGCAGACGTAGTGGCCGTAGTGCTCGCGGCGCACGCTGGGGATGAAGTGGAAGCAGCCACGCTGCGGGCGCGAGGCGTTGCAGCTCTTCACCAGCGCGTCCTCGTGGTACCAGTTGTACGAGGCGTAGTGCGACTCGATGGAGCAGTTGAGGTAATAGCGCGAGAACGGCATCACCGACACATTCCGGAAGTCGTCTGGAAAGGAGCGATTGGAAAAGTTGGAATATTCCATCAGAAAAGTTGAAATATTCAATTTAAAAAGTTTAAATGTTCGATGAAACGAGGGGTTTAAAATGGGATTTTGGTGAAAAAGGTTATGTTAGATCGAACCCTGTATCTTGGTAAATCGTTGAAATGCGCAGTTTAAAACGTCGGAGTGTTGGGATTTTGGTAAAAAGGATAATTTGCTAAAATTAGTTAAAATAGACCAGCTGAACTTAATTAAGTTGATGATTAGCTGGAGAACCAGGCAACATCTTGGAGCCCCTGCGTGACAGCCTGGGGTCCCTGGGTGGCATCCTGGATCCCCTGCGTGACACCCTGGAATCCCTGGGTGACACCCTGGAGCCCCTGGGTGACATCCTGGAATCCCTGGGTGACATCCTGATGTCCCCGGGTGACAGCCTGGATCCCCTTTGTGACATCCTGGAATCCCTGGGTGACATCCTGGAGCCCCCAGGTGACATCCTGGAGCTCTGGGGTGACATTCCAGAGTCCCTGGGTGACATCCTGGAGCCCTGGGTGACATCCTGGAATCCCTGGGTGACATCCTGGAGCCCTGGGTGACACCTTGGAATCCCTGGGTGACATCTTGGAGCCCCTGGGTGACATCCTGGATCCCTGGGTGACATCCTGGGGTCCCCGGGTGACAGCCTGGATCCCCTGGGTGACATCCTGGAGCTCTGGGGTGACATCCTGGGGTCCCCAGGTGACATTTTTTGGGGGATTCCCGCCCGGAAGCTGCTCCAGGGGGAGGATTTTCCATGCGGGAGCTCAGGATGAGACCCCCGGCATCCCTTGGGAATATTTTCCCGCCAAGATGAGGGGACAGCGCCACCCTGGGAGGGGACAGCACCACCCCAGGTGGAACCTCTGGAATCTGGGACACCCCTGGATCCAGATCCTCGGGAATTTTCTCCCGGTTCCACCCTTCCCGCCCAATCTGGAAAAGTTTTTCCCACTTGTTCCAGCTCATTCCCAGCTCCCACCATCCGAACCCATCCCAAATCCCAGAAAAACCCCGAAATTCCCGCTCACCTTCCTTGACGTCGCCCCTCTGGCAGCTCCCGCGCCACGAGTCCGAGTTCAGGTTCTGGATCCCTTCCCTGGGAACGGGAATTGGGAATTGGCGCTGATGGAACACCGGGAATGGGCGGCTCGGGGAGGGAATTCCCATGGGATTGGGGTGAGAGGAAATTTCCAACCCCCAATCCCAATTTTGGTGATGAGCAGAGGGGCTGGGGGCACCCAAATCCCTCCCGGGAACAGCACAGATACCCCAAAACTTCCAAGGACAGCGCGGAGACCCCAAAATTTATGGGGACAACATGGAGACCCCAGAATTTCATGGGACAACATGGAGATCCCAAAATTTCCAGGGACAGCGCGGAGACCCCAAAACTTCTGGGAACAACGTGGAGACCCCAGAATTTCATGGGACAGCAGGGACACCCCAAAATTTCCATGGACAGCGTGAAGACCCCAAAATTTATGGGGACAACGTGGAGACCCTAAAATTTCTGGGGACAGCACAGACACCCCAAAATTTCCTGGGTCAGCGCAGAGACCCCAAAACTTCTGGGGACAGCAAAGACACCCCAAAACTTCCGTGGACAACGTGAAGACCCTAAAATTTCCGGGGACAGCGCGGAGACCCCAAAATTTCCAGGGACAATGTGGAGACCCCAGAATTTCCGCAGACACGCCGACGCCCGGGAGGGGACCCCGAGGGGTGCGTCCCACGGTGACAAGGACGTGCCACGCACCGGTTGAGCGCCAGCGGGAGGCAGGAGCCGTTGCCGGGGTGCCAGGCGCAGTAGGGGTCCCGGGCCAGCACGCAGCTGTGGCAGTTGGCGCGGTACGCCCGGCACATGTCCATGGGCAGCTCCAGGACGCGGCTGCCGGAGCCCACGTAGAGCATGGCCTGTGAGGGGACAGCATGGCGACAGGTCAGGGACACACGGGGACAGGTCAGGGGACAGGTCAGGGGACACACGGGGGCAGCATGGCGACAGGTCAGGGACACACGGGGACAGGTCAGGGGACAGGTCAGGGACACCCAGGGAGTGGCAGGACATCACAAAGAGCATGGCCTCTGAGGGGACAGCACGGGGACAGGTCAGGGACACACGGGGACAGGTCACAGGAGAAGGGAAGGATCTGCCGGGCAGGGCCACATAGAGCACGGCCTGCAGGGGGACAGCATGGGAACAGCATGGGGACAGGTCAGGGGACACCCAGACAGGGACAGGAAGGAGCTGGAGGTCACGTAGAGCATGGCCTGTAAGGGGACAGCACGGGGACAGGTCAGGGGACAGACGGGGACAGGACAAGGGACAGGTCAGGGGACAGGTCAGGGACAGGTCAGGGGACAGCATGTGGACACACGGGGACAGCACAGGGACAGCATAGGGACAGGTCAGGGACAGGTCAGGGGACAGCAGGGGGGCAGGTCAGGGGACAGCACAGGGACAGGTCAGGGACAGGTCGGGACAGGTCAGGGGACAGCATGGGGACAGGTCAGGGGACACCCAGACAGGGACAGGAAGGAGCTGGAGGTCACGGACCTGCTCCAGATCCAGGCCGGGAGCGCTGGGAATGTTCCCCAGGAGAAGGGAAGGATCTGGGGAGAACTTCCAGCACATTCCAGGGGGCTCCAGGAGAGCTGGAGAGGGACTGGGGACAAGGGCTGAGGGGACAGGGCACCGGGAATGGCTTTGAGCTGGAAAAGGGTGGAATTGGGGTGGGATCTTGGGAACTGGGAATTCCTGGCTGGGCTGGAATTCCCAGAGGAGCCATGGCTGGATGGGGCTTGGAGTGACCTGGGGACAGCAGGAGGTGTCCCTGCCACAGGGATGGCACCGGTCGGTCACTAAAGGTCCCTTCCACCCGAACCATTCCCTGATCCTGTTCCCGGCTCCCAGGAACCCCCATTCCCAGCCCCCGGAATCCCCATTCCCGTTTCCCGGCGCGAGCGGGGACGCACCCGGGCGTGGTCCAGGATCATGGCCTGGATGGGCTCCTTGTCCGGGAACACCTGGATCTCCACCACATTCTGCACCCCGTCCGGCAGCTCCACCACCTTGTGGATGGACCCTTTGTCTGCGGGGAAAGGAACATTCCAGAGGGGCCGGAATTCCCGGAATCCCGAGGGAACGGGGCTTGGGAATTCTCCTGGATCACCCCCCTGCAGGCATCCCCCTCCTCAGAGAGATCCCGTCCCCCCTGGCTCCTGCAGGGATCAGGATCCCCCCCGGACAGCTCCATGTCCATCCCGCTGCCCTTCCCCCTGGATCACCCTTCCTGAAACCCGGGATTCAGGAAAATCAGATCCAGGGGATCCCTCACGATCCCTGATCCCACTGCAGCCACCCACGGCTGCAGCTTCTCCAGCACAAACCAGGAATTTAAAATAAAAATTTTTCCAAAAAAATCCCCGCAGGCTCCTCCACAGTGCCGGAGAGCAGAGGCTCATCCCAGTCCGGGCTCATCCCAGTCCGGGTTTATCCCAGTCCGGGTTTATCCCAGTCCAGGTTCATCCCAGTCCGGGCTCATCCCAGTCCAGGTTTATCCCAGTCCAGGCTCATCCCAGTCCGGGTTTATCCCAGTCCGGGCTCATCCCAGTCCAGGCTCATCCCAGTCCGGGTTTATCCCAGTCCAGGTTCATCCCAGTTCGGGCTCATCCCAGTCCAGGTTTATCCCAGTCCAGGCTCATCCCAGTCGGGGTTTATCCCAGTCTGGGCTCATCCCAGTCCAGGCTCATCCCAATCCAGGCTCATCCCAGTCCCGACTCATCCCAGTCTGGGTTTATCCCAGTCTGGGCTCATCCCAGTCTGGGCTCATCCCAGTCCGGGTTTATCCCAGTCTGGGCTCATCCCAGTCCAGGTTTATCCCAGTCTGGGTCGCATCCCAGTCCAGTCCAGGCTCATCTCAATCCAGGCTCATCCCAGTCCAGGCTCATCCCAGTCCGGGGCTCATCCCAGTCCGGGCTCATCCCAGTCTAGGCTCATCCCAGCCCAGCACAAACCAGGAATTTAAAATAAAAATTTTTCAAAAAAAAAATCCCCTCCACAGGGCGCAGTGGGCGGGATGAACACGGCTCAGGGAGCGCCGGGCAAGGACCGAGTCGCTCCCTTGGGCTGTGTCCCTGTCCCCAGTCGTGTCCCCAGGTGTCCCCAGGTGTCGCTGGTACCTGTGGCCAGGTAGAGGACGTTGTAGCGGCGCCCGTCGGCCGCGGTCACCTCGTGCACGCCGATGCGCTGGTAGCGGTGCTTGTTGTGGAACAGGGGGCTGCGCCACGGCCGCAGCGGCTCCACGCGCTCCTCCACCTCCGGGTGGCTGTCCGCGATCTTGAACGTCTCACTCGGCGTGTGCTGTCCAGAGGGGACACACTGCGGGCGCGGGGGACAGGTGGGGACATCAGCGGTGGCTCGGGGACAGAGAAGCGCCGGGGCGGTGACAGCGCTGTGACCGCACCGGGCGCCTCCAGGATCCCGTGATGGGATCAGAGCTCATCCCAATCTAATCCCACAGTGCCTCGCTCGGGGACAGCTCGGGGACAGCCCAGGGACAGCTCGGGGACAGCTCAGCCCCGAGGCAGTGACAGTGCTGACACCTCAGCCAGGCGCCTCCAAGATTTTCTCTACTTGTGCTTCCCATGTCCTAATCCCAATTCCTTTAATCCCAGGGCTCAACCCCTTTAATCCCGCAGTGCCTTGCTTGGGGACAGCTCAGGGACAGCTCAGGGACAGCGCAGGGACAGCTCAGAGCCAGGGAGGTGACAGCGCTGTCCTGGCCATGCTGTCGCTGTCCCGGCACCAGAAGCCTCCAAAACTCTCTCTGTCTGTGTTTCCTGTGTCCTCATCCCAACTCCTTTAATCCCAGGGTTCAATTCCTTTAATCCCAGGGTTTGGATCCTTTAATCCCGCAGTGCCTTGCTTGGGGACAGCTCAGGGACACCTCAGAGCCAGGGAGGTGACACCACTGTCCCGGCCGTGCTGTCACTGTCACTGTGCGCGCTCCAGGTNCGAGGCAGTGACAGTGCTGACACCTCAGCCAGGCGCCTCCAAGATTTTCTCTACTTGTGCTTCCCATGTCCTAATCCCAACTCTTTTAATCCCAGGGCTCAACCCCTTTAATCCCGCAGTGCCTCGCTTGGGGACAGCTCAGGGACAGCTCAGCCCTGAGGCAGTGCCAGGAGCCTCCAAGATTTTCTCTGCCCGTGCTTCCCGTGATGGGATCAGTCCTAATCCCAACTCCTTTAATCCCAGGGTTCAATTCCTTTAATCCCACAGTGCCTCGCTCAGGGACAGCTCGGGGACAGCTCAGCCTGGTTTCGGGACCCCCCAAACCCCTCTCGGGACCCCCAAACTCCCGCTCTCACCTGCCCGGGTTTGACCTCCGGGGCGGGGCCGCCATAGCCCTTCAGGCGCGATGTCCTGAACACGGCGTCGATGTCCCCGAAGGAGTAGACGCAGACGGCAGAGCTGCCCCTGTGAGGGGACAAATGCGGGGTCGGGGGTGTCCGTCACTGTGACCGCTCCGGCTGCTTTTCCGGAGGGAAAACGGGATGGGAAGAAGGATTTGGGGCGGGAATCCTCACCAGGTGTTGGTGAAGAGCCCGTAGACCTTGGAGCGGCGCCAGTCGGCCGCGGGGACGATGACGACGTCCTGCAGCCAGTTGAAGTTGCCCTTGGTGACGGGGTCCACGCAGATCAGGGTGGCCTNTTCCTGTGTCCTCATCCCAACTCCTTTAATCCCAGGGTTCAATTCCTTTAATCCCAGGGTTTGGATCCTTTAATCCCGCAGTGCCTTGCTTGGGGACAGCTCAGGGACACCTCAGAGCCAGGGAGGTGACACCACTGTCCCGGCCGTGCTGTCACTGTCACTGTGCGCGCTCCAGGTGTCTCCAAGATCCTGTGATGGGATCAGACCTCATCCCAACTCCTTTAATCCCAGGGTTCAATTCCTTTAATCCCGCAGTGCCTTGCTCAGGGACAGCTCGGGGACAGCTCAGGGACAGCTCAGCCCTGAGGCAGTGCCAGGAGCCTCCAAGATTTTCTCTGCCCGTGCTTCCCGTGATGGGATCAGTCCTAATCCCAACTCCTTTAATCCCAGGGTTCAATTCCTTTAATCCCGCAGTGCCTTGCTCAGGGACAGCTCGGGGACAGCTCAGCCCGGTCTCGGGACCCCCCAAACCCCACTTGGGACCCCCAAACTCCCGCTCTCACCTGCCCGGGTTTGACCTCCGGGGCGGGGCCGCCATAGCCCTTCAGGCGCGATGTCCTGAACACGGCGTCGATGTCCCCGAAGGAGTAGACGCAGACGGCAGAGCTGCCCCTGTGAGGGGACAAACGCGGGGTCAGGGGGTGTCCATCGCCGTGACCACTCCGGCTGCTTTTCCGGAGGGAAAACGGGATGGGAAGAAGGATTTGGGGCGGGAACGCTCACCAGGTGTTGGTGAAGAGCCCGTAGACCTTGGAGCGGCGCCAGTCGGCCGCGGGGACAATGACGACGTCCTGCAGCCAGTTGAAGTTGCCCTTGGTGACGGGGTCCACGCAGATCAGGGTGGCCTTGAGGAACGTGGTCCACTTGGAGGCCGAGAGGGAGCTGGTGCCACCGCGGTCCTCCTGGGGACAGGGACGGGGACAGCAGGAGGGGTCAGGGGTGGGCAGGGATGGCCCCAAACTCCCATCCTGAGGGGAATTCTCTCTGACGGAACCGGGAATTCTCTCTGACATCCCAGCCAGACGGAACTGGGAATTCTCTCTGACAGAACAGGGAATTCTCTCTGACATCCCAGCCAGCCAGAACCGGGAATTCTCTCTGACATCCCAGCCAGCCAGAACTGGGAATTCTCTCTGACAGAACTGGGAATTCTTTCTGACATCCCAGTGAGGTGGAACCAGGAATTCTCTCTGACATCCCAGAGAGAAGGAATCGGGAATTGTCTCTGACAGAACCAGGAATTGTCTCTGATGGAACCGGGAATTCTCTCTGACATCCCAGAGAGATGGAACCGGGAATTCTCTCTGATAGATCCGGGAATTCTCTCTGACATTCCAGCCAAACGGAACTGGGAATTCTCTCTGACATCCCAGAGAGACAGAACCGGGAATTCTCTCTGACATCCCAGCCAGCCAGAACTGGGAATTCTCCCTGACATCCTGGAGAGATGGAACCGGGAATTCTCTCTGAGACAACCAGGAATTCTCTCTGATGGAACTGGGAATTCTCTCTGACATCCCAGCCAGACGGAACTGGGAATTCTCTCTGACAGAACTGGGAATTCTCTCTGATGGAACCGGGAATTCTGTCTGACATCCCAGCCAGCCAGAATCAGGAATTCTCTCCCCCGAGGCCGAAGGACGCAGCCGTGCCCGGTTCAGACTCAGGCTCAGAGGGGCCCGGCCAGGCCAGGCTGTGCCCAGGTGAGCTGGCACTGTCCCCTGTCCCCCCTGTCCCCGTCCTGTCCCCAGGCACCTTGCAGAGCTGGGCCACCCGCGAGATGTTCCGGGGCGCCTCGGGGCTCTTGTCCGGGTTGTCCTCGCGGAAGAAGTAATAGATCCGGTCCTGGTGCGGCTCCTCGCGCCGCAGCGTGGTGGCCTTGACAAACTGGGGGTCTGCGAGGGGCACAGAGCCACGCGGATGTCACCGGGAATGTCCCCGGCACCCCGGGAATGTTCTCCCAGCCCGGGAATGTCTCCCTGGCCCGAGAATGTCCCCTCAGCCTCGGGAATGTCCCCACACTCCGGGAATGTCCCCCTGCCCTGGGAATGTCCCCGCACCCGGGAATGTCCCTGCACCCCAGGAATGTCCCTGCACCCCAGGAATGTCCCCCTTGCACCCGGGATTGTCCCCATATGTGGGAATGTTCCCCTGGNGTAGAGCTCGCTGCCCCCC
Source organism: Pomatostomus ruficeps (assembly GCA_013400735.1). NCBI lineage: Eukaryota > Metazoa > Chordata > Aves > Passeriformes > Timaliidae > Pomatostomus > Pomatostomus ruficeps. Next base: position 8,690 of record VYZT01060856.1, read on the forward strand.
GGGAATGTTCCCCCTGTCCTGGGAATGTCCCCCCTGCCCCAGGAATGTCCCCTTGTCCCCAGAATGTCCCCTCACGCACTCTGCATCACGGTGTCGCTGGTGTAGAGCTCTCCGCCGCCGCGCACCCGGCGGAAGCGCGGGATCTTCCCGTTCTGCTGGCTCTTCCTGACCGTGGAGTAAATGTCCTGGCCTGGGGGACACCGGAAGGGTCATTCCCAGCGGGACACGGGTGGGAGGAGGAGAAGGAGGAGGAGGAGGAGGAGGAGGAGGAGAGAAAGCAGCCAGGAATTCCCGGGATTCGCAGGGATGGCGCATACGGACGGGAATCCCAGGCCTTAAAGGGTGGCAGGGACAGGATCCGCAGAACCCTGGAGCACTGGGATCTGTCTGAGGTGCATCCCAACCCAAAGAATTCCCGATTCCCGATGTTCCTCCCCTATCCCATGGGAAACTCCACCCTCTGTCCCAAACGGATGTGCGCTTCCATGGGGAAATGGGGAAACGGGAAATGGGAAAACGGGAAAATGGGAAACGGGAAAATGGGGGAAACGGGAGAACGGGAGAACAAGAGAATGGGAAAACAGGAAGATGGGAAAATGGGAAATGGGAGAATGGGAAAATGGGAAAACAGGGAAATGGGAAACGGGAAAATGGGGAAACGGGAAAACGGGAAAACTGGAAAATGGAGAAACGGGAGAACGGGAGAACAGGGAAATGGGAAAATGGGAAACAGGAAAATGGGGAAATGGGAAAACAGGAGAACGGGAGAACAGGAGAACGGGGAAGTGGGGAAAATGGGAAAATGGGAAAACAGGAAAACGGGAAAATGGGGAAACTGGAAAATGGGAGAACAGGAAAATTGGAAAATTGGATAAACGGGAAAACAGGAGAATGAGAGAATGGGAAAACAGGGAAACGGGAGAACAGGAAAAAGGGAAAAAAATTGGGAAAAGGGGAAAACACTGGCCATACCATTGACGAGGACGAGGGTGTTGGAGTCGGGCGTGAAGGGCGCGATCCCTCTCCCGTCCCAGGGCGGGCTCGGCTTCCGCTGCGTCTGGGGAAGGACAGAATGGGATCCTGAGTGGGATCCCGGGGCAGGGATCGAGATTTCCGGGATCGGGAGGGATCCGTACCACATTCCAGCAGGTGGGAGTGCAGGCGCCCGTCCCGCACACCAGGAGCCCATCCCCGTACTGCTCCACCAGCGTCAGGTAATTCCGGCTGTCCTCCTGCCGGGAATGCCGAGAGGAGCCGGTGAGCATCCCAAAACCCCCATCCCCATCCCAAAACCCCCATCCCCATCCCAAATCCTCCATCCCATCCCAAATCCTCCATCCCATCCTAAATCCTCCATCCCCATCCCAAATCCTCCCTCCCATCCCAAATCCTCCATCCCATCCTAAATCCTCCCTCCCATCCCAAATCCTCCATCCCATCCTAAATCCTCCCTCCCCATCCCAAATACCCCATCCCATCCCACATCCTCCATCCCCATCCCAAAATAACCCATCCCCCTCCGAAATCCTCCATCCCATCCCAAATCCTCCATCTCATCCCAAATCCTCCATCCCCATCCCAAATCCTCCATCTCATCCCAAATCCTCCATCCCCATCCCAAAATAACCCATCCCCATCCGAAATCCTCCATCTCATCCCAAATCCTCCATCCCCATCCCAAATCCTCCCTCCCTCCCTCCCCATCCCGCTGTTCCCCCGGGATGTGGCACCCACCGAATTCCCGGAGCTCATGCACTGGCCTTCATTTCCCACTGGGAATTCTTCCTGGGATCAAAGATTGGGAAACGCTCTCATTCCCGCCCTCTCAAGGTCCCCAAATCCCGCCCAGTGTCCCTGTCCCCAAATCCCAGAGCCCGGGATTGGGAAAAGCAAGGTTGGGATGCGCTCCGGAGTGTTTGGGAAGAGGATCCATCCCTGTGGGGATGGGAATTCCGAGGAAAGGGACAGGAAGGGACCAGGACATTTTTTGGGATTTTCCAGCTCCCTGAATTCCCTGCCTGGCACAGAATTCCCGCCTTGGAATCTCCAAGGAAAAGAATGGGATCGCCGCCTCACCGCGGTGACGGATTCCGAGCATCGCTGCTCAGTTTTCCGAAAGGATTCCCGGCTGGAAAAATCCTCCCCGCGGGGCAGCGACGGCCTCAGAGGGACCATCCAGGGAAGAACGGGAAGTTCCTCCTGCTGGAATTCTGCTTCCTGGCGGGATGGGACTGGCCAGGAAGAGTCCAGGCTTTCCCAGACCTGGAGTTTGGGCTGGGAGACAGATCCTGGAAAATTCTGGGAATTCCAGGGAATTCCAGAGCCTCCTCACCGTGTAGTTCTCGTGGGTGGCGAAGTCGTAGTAGTAGAGCCGGCCCTCGCCACCGACGTAGATGGAGGAGGAATTTTCCGGGTGGAAAAACACCGGGAATGGCTCACGATGCGGGAACACGAATTCCTTGGCACCTGGGGACGGAACAGGACAGGGTTTGGATCCAGGGATGGATGGGAGGGTTTGGATCCAGGGATGGATGGGAGGGTTTGGATCCCAGGGATGGATGGGAGGGTTTGGATCCAGGGATTGGGAGGGTTTGGATCTCAGGGATTGGGAGGGTTTGGAGCCCGCGGATCGGGGCTGCTCAGGCACCCCGAGCCCGGCATTCCCATTTTCCCCTTTCCCAGAAGATCGGGTCTCTGCCCTGGTGAGCACTCCCAGCGCCTCTGGAGCTGGCAGCCGCCACCACCAGGCAATTAAATTAGTTAATTAATTAATCAGCGGCACGCGGCCCTGGCTATTTACAGGGCCGGCCCTGGGCGGCGCAGGAGGGGCGGAATATTCCCATTTTCCACCCTCTCCCGTCTCAGCAGATCCCGAAAACGCCGCTCCTGTGATCAGCCAAACCCCACCAAAGTTTGGTTTTATCTCTTTGACATAAACCTCAATTTTTTTCGTTTTTTTCCTTTTCTTTCTTTCTTTCTCCTGTGAATTAAGACAGAGAGTTGGGGGTTTTTTTCTCGCTAAAATTGCAGTTTCTTTTAGATTTTTTTTGACTGTTCGACTTGGTTTTTTTTTTCCCGTCCAGAAAATCAAACCATCTCCAGGGGAGACCCTCGCCAGGAGCTGGGCTGAACCTTCAAGAAAAACTAAACTAGAAAAAAGAAAAACTCTAAAATCCCCCATTTTTCCCCCAGAACAAAGAAGGTTTCCTGTCTAACATTATTCATTTTTTCTCTCGTGCCTGTGTGCACCTTGCTCGTTAAATAAACGAGGTTTCTTCGCTTTCCTCTGAGATTTTCTCTTCGAACGCCAAAAACGAACCAGCCCCAAACAATCCCTTGGCCGCCGCCGTTGTTTATCCTGCAGCTCCGCGGGGCCGCTCTGAGTCACGGAGCCGGGAGGAGGCGGCTCTGCCAGCCCGGGCCCTGCCAGCGCACCCGGCTTCAGCTTTCCGGAGCTTTCTGGAGCTTGCCGGAGTGGCTGCGGGGCTCCCTCTGCCTCAGGAGGCAGCTGGAACCGGTCCTGAGCTCTGCAAAGCCAGTCCTAACCCGCTAGAGCTGGTCCTGAGCCCGTTAGAACCAGTCCTAAACCCGCTAGAGCCGGTCCTGAGCCCATTAGAACCAGTCCTAAAGCCACTAGAGCCAGTCCTGAGCCCGCTGGAGCCGGTCCTGGGCCCGCTAGAGCCAGTCCTAACCTGCTAGAGCCGGTCCTGAGCTCTGCAAAGCCAGTCCTAAAGCCACTAGAGCCAGTCCTGAGCCCACTGGAGCCGGTCCTGAGCCCACTGGAGCTGGTCCTGAGCCCGTTAGAACCAGTCCTAAACCTGCTAGAACTGGTCCTGAGCCCGCTGGAGCTGGTCCTGAGCCCGCTGGAGCCAGTCCTGGGCCCGCTAGAGCCGGTCCTGAGCCCATTAGAACCAGTCCTAAAGCCACTAGAGCCAGTCCTGAGCCCGCTGGAGCCGGTCCTGGGCCCGCTAGAGCCAGTCCTAACCTGCTAGAGCCGGTCCTGAGCTCTGCAAAGCCAGTCCTAAAGCCACTAGAGCCAGTCCTGAGCCAGGGCAGTGGTTTCGCTCCATTCACTCCCATTTTTCCCCCGGCAGGAACGGGGAGCAGCCCCGCACCCCCAAACCGGGGGGTCTGGGGCTTGGACACCCTCAAGAGATGAGGATGAGGAGGCAAAAGGCATCCAAGGGCTCATGCTGCCACAAAATCATGGAATTTCTCAGGCTGGAAGCGATTTTAGGGATCATCCAGTGCCAGGGCCGGGGCCATGTCCTGCCGTGTCCCCAAAGAACGAGTCCTGTCCCTGCTGGCACCCCCAAAGCTGCCCGTGCCGCTCGTCCCCATGGAAGAGGAAGGCCTGACCCCGCTGTCACCCTCGTCCCCAAATCCCAGCCCGGAGCTCCAGGGCTCATTCCCAGAGCCTGGCTCATCCTGGAATTCCAGGGCTCATTCCCGGAGCCTGGCTCATCCTGGAATTCCAGGGCTCATTCCCGGAGCCTGGCTCATCCCGGAATTCCAGGGCTCATTCCTGGAGCCTGGCTCACCTCGGAGCTCCAGGGCTCATTCCTGGAGCCTGGCTCACCTCGGAGCTCCAGGGCTCATTCCTGGAGCCTGGCTCATCCTGGAGCTCCAGGGCTCATTCCTGGAGCCTGGCTCATCTTGGAGCACCAGAGCTCATTCCCAGCTCTGTGCTGACCCCGGAGCTCCGGGGCTCATTCCCAGCTCCGCGCTGACCCCGCTGTGCCCCCGTGGCCGCCGTTCGCTGCCAGCGCTGGGATCAATGGCTCCACTGTCCCGGGAAACGTCCCCGCTACAGGAGAAAGGGCGGCTTTGTGCTCGGGAGAGCTCCGCGCCGGAGGGGAGGGCAGGAAAAACATCGGATCGGGGAGAGGAGGATCCTGGGGCAGCTCCGGAGGACGCCCAGGGGGCGAGGGGAGGGAACCAGGACAGGAACCGGGATGCTCCGGATGCAATGGAGCAATCCTGGCTTCCCAGCTGGGCACAGCAAACTCTGGCTCCCTGCGGGTCCAAGAGCTCCTTGGGACGCACCAGAGCATCCTGGAACATCTCAGAGCATCCCAGAGCTTCCTAGAACATCCCAGAGTGTCCCAGAGCTTCCCAGAACATCCCAAGGCATCCCAGAGCATCCCAGAGTGTCCCAGGGTGTCCCAGAACATCCCAAGGCATCCCAGAGCATTCCAGAGTGTCCCAGGGTGTCCCAGAACATCCCAAGGCATCCCAGAGCATCCCAGAACATCCCAAGGCATCCCAGAGCGTCCCAGAGTGTCCCAGAGCATCCTAGAGTGTACCTAGAGCTGCAGGAATGCTGTGGCCAGGGCAGCCATGGGTGGGGTGGGGACACCTCTGTCCATCCTTCTGTCCTTCCATCCATCCATATCCCTTCATCCATCCATGGATCCATCCATCCATCCATCCATCCATCCATCCATCCATCCATCCATCCATCCATGGGCCAGAAATCGGGAATGGAGAGAACGTTCGGGAGAAGCGGGAGCAGGAGCAGCAGTGGGAGCGGAACCCGCTGGGTTTCAGGAGCTGCTCCTTCGCTCGCTGCCCGAAAACTCCTGGATAAGCGGGAATGGCCTTGGAATGCGAGGTGGGAGAGCAGGGCACAGAGTGTGCCCGCTCCCTGGCATTACCTGCTCCCCAGCATTGCCCTCTCCCTGGGCAGTGCCCTCTCCATGGAATTTTCTGCTCCATGGAATTTCCCGCTCCCCAGCATTGCCCTCTCCCTGGCGTTACCCTCTCCATGGAACTGCCCTCTCCCTGGCAGTGCCCTCTCCCTGGCTTTGCCCTTTCCCTGGCATTGCTGACTCCCTGGAATTGCCCACTTCATGGAATTTTCCTTTCCCTGGCACTTTCCTCTCCCCGGCACTGCCGTCTCCCTGGCACCGCGGTTTCCCTGGCACTGCCCGCTCCCACTGGCACCGCACGTGGAGAGCCGGGATTCCCTCGGGCGCGCTGATGAGCCCTGGCAGCAGCATCAGCCGAGCGCTCCCGCGGCATTCCGCCCGGGAATTGTCGCCGCCACGCGTGGCAGCGCGGTGGCCGCGGTGGCCCCGATGGCACCGCCCGATGGCAGCGCCACCTGCCCCGCCGCCGCCGCCCCCGATTCCTCCCTTCCTTCCTGCCTTTCCCAGCGTTCCGGCCCCGATGACGGCGCCCTGAGCCGCCTGGGATGGGCGCAAGGAAAAGCCGCCTTTCCCGGCCTGACTCAAAGGCTGGGAATGCGGGAGCGTCCCCCGGATGCCACCTGCGTCCCCAGCCCCGCCGCAGCCGCGTTCGTCATCCCGCCGCAACCGGGAAACCGGGAATTCGGGAGCGCCCGGGATGCCGCGATCCCACGGCAGGAGCGGCCGCCCCATCCCCGCCGCGGTTTCCCCGGGAATGCGAGCCCAGGGTGGGGCTCAGGACCCCCGATCCCTCTGTGCCCGGCACAATCCCCGGATTTCCCGTCCTCCTGGATAAATCCCGGCCCCACCCTGTCCCCCAGGGATGGGGTCACCCCACAGGGCCACCAGGGTCCCTCCCGTCCGTCCCCTCTCAGCGCCTCCACGGATGCCAGCAAGAAGCCAACCTGCATTTTTTTTCCCATTTTTTTCCTATTTTTTCCTTTTTTTTCCCATTTTTTCCCTCCCCCCCCCCCCCCATTTTTTCCATCTTTTTCTCCCCTTTTCCCCCCTTTTTTCCCCCTTTTTTCTTTTTTCCATTTTTTCCATCTTTTTTCCCTTTCCCCGCCTGTTTTTCCTATTTTTTCCTTTTTTTTCCCATTTTTTCCCATCTTTTTTCCATTTTTTTCCCTTTTTTCCCTTTTCCCCCCTTTTTTCCCCCTTTTTTCTTTTTTCCATTTTTCCATCTTTTTTTCCTTTTTTCCCCTTTTTTCCCCTTTTTTCCTATTTTTTCCCATTTTTTCCTTTTTTTCCTTTTTTTCCTTTTTCCCCTTTTTTCCTATTTTTTCCCATTTTTTCCCTTTTTTCCCCTTTTTTCCCTTTCTTTTCTCCTTTTTTCCCTTTTTCCTTTTTTTCTTTTTTCCATCTTTTTCTCCTTTTTTCCCCTTATTTCCTTTTTTTTCCCATTTTTTTCCTTTTCCCCCCCTTTTTCCCTTTTCCCCCCCTTTTTCCCATTTTTCCCTTTTCCCCTCTTTTTTCCATTTTTTCTTTTTATTTCCTTCCCCCCTTTTTTCCCATTGTTTTTCTCCTTTTTTCCTTTTTTTTTCCATTTTTTTTCCTTTTCTTTTTTTCCTTTTTTTCCTCCTTTCCTTTTTTTTTTTTTTTTTCAGCTGATCTATAAATTCCCCCAAATTGAGGCATTTCAGGAAGAGGAAATGTGTCTCCAAGGAGCCGCCGCGCTAAGTTTTCCTGCCAGCGCGTGACTCTGCGCAGAGTGACACCGGGTGACAGGAAGGACACCCCTCCCGCGGCAGGAGTGTCCCCTTCCCATGGGACGGGCCCCTCGGACGGGGTTTTTTACAGGGCTGGGAATGAGGCGCTCCAGGCGGAATATTTTTGGGGCAGGATCACTGCGATTCCGCCACGGAATAATGGGAGGGTTGCGGCTGCGGCGTCCCCGCTGCCACCGCCCTCACCTCACGAAGAGTGACACATTTCACATTTTGTGACACATCTCGCATTTGTGACACATCGCACATTTGTGACACATCTCGCATTTCTGACACGCTGCGGCCGCGTTTTCGGGAAGGAGGCCAAACGAGAAATGCAAGAGGCAAGAAACTCTCAGGGGCCACTTCCTCCGCGCTGTCCCCCGGCTTTGTCACCTGTCCCCTGCCCGGCTGGGACCCCGCAGCGGGACCGCTCCCCCGAGGGTCCCTGGGGACCCCCTCTGGGATGGAAATTCCCGAGGGATCCCCCGAAGGGCGCAGGGGGGGTGTTTGGGATCGTCCCGTGTCCCCAGCGCGCGTCACCTCGCCGGGGGAAGCAGAAGTGACAGAGCAGAAGCAACACCTCCGGGTTCCTGTCCCATCCCCCTGAGAGCCCAGAGCTTCCCCCGGGCCCCAAAACTCCCTCCCCGCTCCTGAGCGGAATTTTCCCATTCCCTCCGTCCCGCGGGAAAAGGCCGCGCTTCCCGAAAGCCGATTTCCAGCCGGGTCCCGCGGGAAACTCCAGCTCGGGGGACACTGGGGGGACACTCGGCCCCAAAACCCCGCGGAGGGGCCCAGGAGTTGACAGGAAACCCCAAAAACGCGAGGTGTGACAGGGCCGGGGGAAAGCGCGGCTGGGCCACCCCCGGGGGTTGTCACATCCCCCTCGTCCCTGTCATTCCGAGACCCCGGCAAGGCTGGATTTTGTCACCTCCCCTGGGGTTTGTCACTCCCCGCACCCATTTGGGGACACTCAGCGATGCCGAGCCTGCCTGGAAAGTTCTGAGTTCTCTCCTCACCCCCGAGCTCCCCTCTGCAGGGACCCCCGGCACCCCCAGCCCACCCCGGCATTCCCGGCTGCCCGCGGTGCCCGGGATCCATCCCACAAAAGCCACGATCCCGACGGATTTCCCCAGATCCAGGGGCGGATTTCCCGGAAAAAGAAAAATTCCAGGGGGTGAAACCGCCCCGAGCACCCACAAAAACACCGCCCCGCTCAGCCAGGTTCCCCATCCCGGCTGGAAATCCCTTCCCTGGCTGCTCTCCGAGAACACAAATGGGTTTTTTATTCCCCACGCCACAAATGGGGTTTTTATTCCCGAGCCGCGCTCCAGAGGCAGCGTCCTGATCCTGGCACACCGAGCGTTCCCGAGCTATTTCTGGGAGAGGCCTCAGGGGGGAGCGGAGCTGGAGCAGGAAGGGGAGGAAAAAATAAAACCTTTTTAGGTTTGGGAACTGAGCTGGGATTGGGATCGCTCAGAAGCTGCTCGGGGGGGCTGCGGTGCCGATATCCCCTCCTGGAGCTGGAATCGATCCCAAACCCCCCCACAAAAGATCCCCGGGATCTGCATCCCGCGGGGAACCAGCCTGGATTCAGGGGAGCGCTGGAATTCTGTGGGCTCGGCAGCGATCCCGCGAACACCGACGCCGCGGAATTCTGCAGCGAGGCGAGGCCGCAGCCTTTGATTCCGTGGATTTGTGTGGATCCAGCAGGTGCGGCGTTCCCGGCCGCCCGCTGCTCCGCGGGAATAAATTTAGAGCCGGGATTTGTGACTTTCCAAAAGCTCCGTGGGAGCTGCGATCGGGGAGAATTTCATCCATCCCGCGGAACAAAGGCACCGGCACCGTGGGATGTTGGGCCAGCACCACAAAGGAGCCGCTCCCGCCCCGGCAAAGTCGATCCAAGGGCGGATTTCCCGGGAAAGGAAAATTCCACGGGGTGAAACTGCCCCAAGTAGCTCGGTCAGCACCCACAAAACACAGCCCCGCTCAGCTGGGATCCCGATCCCGGCTGGAAAAGCCGTCCCGGGAAGGTTCTGCCCTCTGGAGTGGGCAGAGGGGCCTGCGGGAGATTCCAGGGCGGGAAAATCCAGAGGTTTTATCCCCGTGGAACACAGGGGAGGGGTGGGCAGGGCAGGGATCGGGATGGATCCTCCTGCCCTTCCCAGTGGGATCGGGATGGATCCTGCTGCCCTTCCCAGTGGGATCGGGATGGATCCTGCTGCCCTTCCCAATGGGATCGGGATGGATCCTGTCGTGCCCTTCCCAGTGGGATTGGGATGGATCCTGCTGCCCTTCCCAGTGGGATCGGAATAGATCCTGCCCTGCCCTTCCCAGTGGGATTGGGATGGATCCTCCTGCCCTTCCCAGTGGGATCGGGATGGATCCTGCCCTGCCCTTCCCAGTGGGATTGGGATGGATCCTCCTGCCCTTCCCAGTGGGATCGGGATGGATCCTCCTGCCCTTCCCAGTGGGATCAGGATGGATCCTGCCCTGCCCTTCCCAGTGGGATCAGGATGGATCCTGCTGCCCTTCCCAATGGGATCGGGATGGATCCTGTCGTGCCCTTCCCAGTGGGATCGGGATGGATCCTGCTGCCCTTCCCAGTGGGATCGGAATAGATCCTGCCCTGCCCTTCCCAGTGGGATCGGGATGGTTCCTGCCCTGCCCTTCCCAGTGGGATCGGGATGGATCCTGTCACTCTTCCCAGTGGGATCGGGAATGGCCCTGCTGCCCTTCCCAGCTTTCTCCTGCTGCCGGAGGCTTCCCGTGCCTGCCAGGAGCTCCAGGTGGGTGCCAGCCCTGGAATTGTGCCAGGGAATGCCACGGAGCCCCTCCCGGACACGGGATCCCCATTCCCCTCACGTCGGCAGCTCCGCATTTCCCAGCCCCTGGAACGCCTCGGGGGCAGCAGGAATTTGAGACCAGGACTTCCTGAAACTTCGAGTGAAGTCAGCAGCCCCAGGGCAGGTGTCTGGCTGGGCCTGGCTGCCAATTCCTCCAGGAAAATCCCAGAACTGCGGTTCCTTCTCCCTCCCGTGACCCCACAGCCGGGTATATCCAGGAATATCCAGGAATATCTGGCCCCGGTGGATGATGAGACACGGAATCCTGGCTGCAGGGCTCACGCTGGGCAGGGGACAGGAGCTGAGCTGTCACCAAGGGCAGGATCTGTCACCCCAAACCTGTCCCGCTCCGGAATTGCGGCAAGGGCAGGGTGCCCGCAGCAGGAACCAGAATATTCCCGGAATATCCCCGGAGCAGCCGCGTGCCAGGAGCCGGGGGAGGCTGCAGAACCCATCCCCCTCTTCCCTCACCTCCCAGCCCTTTCCGAGTACGAGATTTTCCCAAAAAAAGCGCCCTGGGTACGAGATCTTCCCAAAAAAGCGCCCCGTGCCCCGCGCTCGGGTTTATTTTGCGCTCAGGCTCAGCTCGAGCTCGTATTTCAGCGCTGGGGTTTAAATTTAGCCTGTCCCATTTAAGCCTGACTGCAGCACCCACAGAACACCTTCCCAGGCCAATTCTCGGCAGTTCCGTCCCCAAAATTGGCTGGTGCAGAGCGGGAGGTTGGTCAGGGATTGGCGCCCGGCTCCCTTTTCCAGCCACAACTTCCAGGAGCTGTGCCCTGCCTGTTGTTTTTGTGCAACAGGAGGCGGCCGTGATTCACTCCATTTGTTTGGTTTGCTTTTCTTCTTTTCCCAATCTGTGCGCAGCAAAACATATTCCTTTCCTCTCTATTTTTTTCCTTTTTTTCCCTTTTTTTTTCCCTTTTTTCTTTTTTTTTTAGGTTTTTTTTTTTTCTTTTCCCCAACCAATGTTTTCTGCTCCCAGCATCCCCCAAACCCTGTGAAAAAAGGAGAAAATATAGCACTGCTGGGGGAAAAAGCGAAGCAGCTTTCTCCCGGGAATGGTGATGCTCCGAGAGCTCGGGGGGAAAGTGTCCTACGGAGACGTTTCACACCACGGGACCGCAAAAAAAAACCCCCGGAGATGCTGTCACCGAGGAGGAAAATCCACTGCCGGCACCAGAAACCCCTTGGAGCCTTGAAGATCATCTCAGCCGTCATCCCAAGGGCAGGGACGCCTTGGGTGCCCCAGGCTGCTCCAAATCCCAATTTACAGCCCGGCCGTGGATATTCCAGGGATCTGGGGGCAGCGTGGTTTCTCTGGGAATTCCATCCCAGCGCCTCTCACAGGGAATAATTCCTTCCCAAATCCCTGTTTTCTGTGTCCTGTCCCTCCATCTTCCATCCCAAGCCCCTCCGCGGCTCTCCTGGAGCGTTTTCCGGAATGTTCCGGGGGGACGCGGAGAGCTCCCGGCAGAGCTCCGGCCGGCGCTGCTGACGCGGCTCTCCCGGCCCAGCAGCTGCTCCAGGCGATTCCCAGAACTGCCATTCCCAGAATTGCCATTCCCGGGGCGGGCTGGGGCCAGCCCAGGGTCAGCAGCGCGATCGCCCTTTCCCTCACCTGCTAACGAGCCGGGAATAATTAATTAAACAACCAGAGCCCATCCCACCCACCCACGCCGGCAGCTGAGTTTTCCCTGGATTTCTGCACGTGTGGCCGAGCAGGGATGAATTCCCGAGCGTGGCAGCAGCTCCGCTGGCGCAGCCCGAGCCAGCCCGCGGGCTCCGTGCCGCACTCAGCGATTTCGCCGTGCTCGGTGACTTTCCGGTCAGGAGACAGCGGCGCTGGGGCATCCCCCACTGTCAGCTCCCCCCTCGCAGCCCCGGGACACGCGGGGAACAACCACGGGGGCTGCAGATTTTCCAAAGCCGAGCCTGACCGGGCTGGAAAACCCAGGGAGGATGAGGATGGGGAGGGATGGTGGCGATCAGGGCTGGAGCATCGCGCTTCGGGATGGATTCGGCCTCTGGATCATGGGACACCCCCGGGCCACGGGGCCAGCAGGAATGGCCCAGCAGCTCTGGGGAGCCTCACCTCATCCCCAGGTCCCCGAGAGGAAGGGACACAAAATGAGGCTGAAGGCCCCGGGCGGCTCCGGAAGCCCCAGGAAGGCAGAGCTGTGGAACTGTCACCAAAAATTGGCAAGAAAATAAAAACTCCCTAACAACACTTTTAGTGTTAACCCCGCGCTCTGACGCGCTGGGAATGATTAACCCGGCAGCTCCAAGCACCGGGACGGGCCCAGCGCGTTCCTTTGTCCCCTCAGGATCGTGACACCTCGGCCTGGCTGTGTTTTGTCCCAATTTACTCGTCCCCTCACTTATTTCCTGCCAGGACCTGGGGGGCAAGGCAGCTGAGCGGTTCAGGGACCTGGCAGACCCAAGGGGGCTCCAGATGTCACCAAATTCACCAAAACCCGGTGGAATGAGAGTTTTTGGTGTCATGGACTCGCAGGGTGCGGTGCTGGGGAGGGGAGTGGGGCGGGGGGGATTGGAAAAGCAGCCAAAATTGCTGCTGAGCCCCTGGATCCCTCTGGAGAGAGCCTGGAGCTGCCCAGCCACAGGGATCCGTCCTGGAGGGAGCCTGGCACTGCCCAGCCCCACAGTTCCTCACACTCCCCAGGACTGGGGGATGGAAAAGCAGCCAAAATTCCTGCTGAACCCCTGGATCCATCCTGGAGAGAGCCTGGCACTGCCCAGCCCCACAGTTCCTCACGCTGCTCAGGCCTGGGGGATGGACAAGCAGCAAAATTCCTCCTGAGCCCCTGGATCCATCCTGGAGAGAGCCTGGAGCTGCCCAGCCCCACAGCCTGACATTCCTCGGGGCTGGGGGATGGAAAAGCAGCCGCAGCTTTTCCGAAATTCCTGTTGCGCACCCCTGGATCCCTCTGCAGAGAGCCTGGCGCTGCCCAGCCCCAGAGTTCCTCACGCTGCTCAGGCCTGGGGGATGGAAAAGCAGCCAAAATTCCTGCTCAGCCCCTGGATCCATCCTGGAGAGAGCCTGGAGCTGCCCAGCGCCAGGGATCCACCCTGGAGAGAGCCTGGCGATGCCCAGCCCCACAGTTCCTCACGCTGCTCGGGGCTGGGGGATGGAAAAGCAGCTGCAGCTTTCCAAATTCCAGCAGTGCCCCTGGATCTCTCTGGAGAGAGCCTGGAGCTGCCCGGCCCCACAGTTCCTCACACTCCCCAGGACCGGGGGATGGAAAAGCAGCCAAAATTCCTGCTCAGCCCCTGGATCCGTCCTGGAGAGAACCTGGCACTGCCCAGCCCCACAGCCTCACACTCCTCAGGACCGGGGGATGGAAAAGCAGCCAAAATTGCTGCTGAGCCCCTGGATCCCTCTGGAGAGAGCCTGGAGCTGCTCCATCCCAGGGATTGCTCTGGAGAGAGCCTGGCACTGCCCAGCCCCGCAGTTCCTCACGCTGCTCGGGGCTCTGGAGCACGTGGAGGTGCCTTTGCCGGTCCGCATCAGCGCGGGGCTGCGGCGCGTGAGAAATTTAATTAGGGGAGAGCTGCCAGCTCCCGCAGCTCCCGCAGCGCCCCAGGGCCAGCCCTGCGCCAGCGGGCCCGCAGCGCTGCTCAGCCCCGGCATCGAGCCGGGAATGGGCCCCGCGTCTCCTTCATCCTCGCCAGGGCCGGGCTGCGGCTGCGGCAGCCACGTGCGGGGCGAGCGGCGAACTCGCGGAGCTCCGGCCGGGCCGCGGGGAAGTTCCGCGGGGGCTCCTCGGCCGCCGCAGCCCCCGGCCCGTTCCGCCACCCTCCTCCTCCTCCTCCTCCCCGTTCTCGCCGCTCCCGCACGGCAGGGACACCGAGAGCTGCCGAACAGGACCCGGCTCGTTCGCATCCATCCCCGCCGGGCTCTGCCAAATCGCTGAGACAGAGATAAGAGCGGAGCAGAGATAAGCCGGGCACGTGTGTGCGCTATCGCGGATCGGTTTCGGTGACAGCCGGGCTCAGGTGGGGCACAGGTGACAGCGCCGCGCACGGACACGGGTGGGGACCGGCCCCGCCCCTCGCTGCCCCCAGCATCGCCGGCCACGCCGAGCCCCGGCGCTGTCGCTGTCCCCTGTCGCGGAGGGGGGGACCGTGCCCCTCTCTCCCGCTCCCTCCCCCAGCCCCTCCATCCGCCCGCAGCCGCCGCCGGTGACGCCATCGCGGAGCCTGCCCTGCGCGCCGGTGCCTCTCGCCTTTGTGTGACAAGGTGACAGGCGGGAGGCCACCCCGAGCGGCGCACGCAGCCCCGCGGAGGGCACGGCAGCGGTGACAGATGGCGCGGCAGGAACCGGGCTTCGGCTGCTCGCGGAAGTTGCCGCGGCAGGGCGAGCACAGAGGAGCCCTTGTGCTGCAGAGCTCGGCCCGGAGGCAGCGGGGGCTTTGTTCCAGCCCAGCCCAGCCCAGCCCGGCCTGGGGAGGGCAGGGGGGGATCCATCCCGGAGCTCGCCGGCCGCAGCAGCCTCGCAGCCCCAAAACATTTCTTTGTTCGGGTTCGCCGAGGTCCGGTCTGGTTGCAAACTCCCCCCCCCGCGTGTAAATTTTCCCAGGCACCACGGGTCCTCCGCAAATATTTGCTCACCAAACTCATCAGGGCGAGTTCAATCGCGAGGGTAAGTGCATTAACTATGTAAATAAATTTCTTATCGCCGGGGAGCCGCCGCAAGTTGGGAAATGTGTCCTGCGGCTGCCTCGGAGCTTTTATTTGACAGCCTTTAATACATCCAGCTGATAGGGGAAAAAAAATTAAAAAAAGCTTTCTGACAGCCGTTAATATCCCCAGCTGATCGGGAAAAAAACCCCGCTTTCTGGCAGCCTTTAAAATCCCCAGCTCGTGGGGAAACGCTTTTGAAACATAAAAAAAGGGAAGAACAGTCGAAAAACCCAATTAAAAGCCGGCAGCCCGAGCCCGCAGGCGTTGCAGCCGGGTTTGAGAGCAGAGGCGAAAAACCACCCTCCCCCCGAGGAAACAAAAGAAATAGAAATAGAGCCCAACTCGGCCGGGAGGACGAGCCCCAGGTGGGCAGGAGCCGGCGCGGGGAGGGAGCGGCCGCAGCCCGGGACTCACCTTGGGGAGCCGCGATGATTCTGGGGTTCACCTTGGCGCGCCCCGCCGCCCCCGCGCCCGCCTGGCCGAGCCACACGGCCACCAGCAGCAGCAGCAGGGTGACGGGCCACCTCCTGCCGCCCATGGCTAGTCCGGGAGAGGGCAGCCGGGACGGAGAGCCGGGCGGGCTGACAGCTGCATCTCCGCGGCTACAAAAGGCCGGGAGCTGCCGGCCCGCAGCCAATGGCGCGGGGAGGGCGGGCCACGTATGGGGAAGGGCGAGCGGAACGCCCCCAGCCCCTCGCTCCGGCACCTGAGCGCCGGGCTGGAGCCTCTGCGGCTTTTACTGCGGGGTTTTGGGGGGGTTTCGGGGCTTTTTCGGGGGGTTTCCTCCTCCTCCTCCTGCTGCTGCTGCTGGGAGGGGAAGGTGCGGGGGCTTGCGTGGGGCCCGCGGTTGGAGGAGAACTTCCCACGGGGGCTGCGGAGGGGAAGGCGAAGGTCGGGACGAGGATGGGAACGGGGCTGAGAGCGGGGACAGCGAGCGGTGGCGGGCGCGGTGACACGGAGCGGTGCGGCGGGGCCGCGCGTCCAGGTGCGGCGGCAGGGCTGGAACAGCTGGATGCGGGCGGAACAGCTGGATCCGGAGCGGAACAGCTGGGTCAGGGGCCGAACAGCTGGATCCGGAGCCGAACAGCTGGATCCGGAGCCGCTGCCAGCAGCAGCAGCAGCAGGAGGATGCGGCAGGGCTGCAGCAGGAAAGGGACACCGAGCTGTCACCGCGCTGTCACCGCGCTGTCACCACTCCTCCCGAGCACGGCCAGAAGGGCGGGGAACCCCATCCCGGCGTGGCTGTGGGGCCGGGAACCCCATCCCGGCGTGGCTGTGGGGCCGGGATGGAGCTGAGCTCAAGGTGAGCCCCTCTGGGATGCGGCTGCTCCCCGCAGGGACACCCCGAGCGGTGCCACCCGAAAGTCCCCTCCTGTCCCCCAAGGGCCCCGCGGAGAGGCCGGGCAGCGGCGGGAGCCTTTGTGGCGCTGGTTAATGAGAGGAGCAGGGCATTCCGAGCACGGAGAGCGAGCCGGGACGTGACCGGAATGGGAGAAGCCCACCGGGAACGCGCGGGGATGAGGCGCAGCTGCGCCCTTTAAAGTCGGCATTGAAGCTCCAGCCCCGGCCCCGCAGCTCCGCTCCGCTCCCTTGCGGCGCCAGGGCGAGCGGGGCACGCTGGAGGAAGCGAAAATAAAAGAAAAAAGAGAATTAATGAGGCGGCTAATGGTGAATTTTGAGGAGCCGCAGGGATTTCCCGGCGTGGGGGTTCATCCTTCTCCCTGGCCGGGGTAATTACCGGGGTGACACACGGCAGCTCTGCCATCTCACTTCTGCCCGTGGCCATCCCCGGCCTCGGGGCGCTCTGCGCTCACCCGGACTCCCCCGGGGCAGCACCGCGTTTCCCTGCCTGCTCCCCGAGGTGCCAGACCCCATTACCGCTCTGTTTTCAGCAGGGAAAAAGGAGTTTTCTTCCCGAAAAAACACCCAGAAGGGTTTTTCACCGCCCCTTCCCTTGTCCCTACCCAGCAGCTGGGGGTCTGCATGGATTTCACTCTTAGGGTGGGGATTTTGGTTTCACCTGCAGTGAAATTCCAGCGTTCCTGTGAATAAAATTCAGCCTCGGGCTCCCTGAGGAGTTTGGGAGAACCCCAGAATGGTTTGGGGTGGGATTTTAGAATCCATTGTGTCCCACACCTTCCACGATCCCAGGTTGGTCCAGCCCGGCCTTGGGCACTCACAGGGATCCAGGGCTGCTCTGGGCCTCCCAGGGAAGAATTCCTCCCCAATTCCAACCTGAGCCTCTCTCAGCAACCCGGGAGCACGTGGGAGCATCCCACACAAAATTCCTGGCTCCAGCTGAGCTCACACCCCAAGGTCTCTGCCCTCGCTGTGCCGTCCTCCTCCACGCCAGGACTGCGATGTGACGGAGCTGCCCTGGCTCCCAGGACTGGGAACGCGGCTCCGGGATGTGAGGAGAACACCGGGAACCCCAAAACCTCCGGAGCAGCGTAGCTGAGCTCCCACCCAGCCTGGTTCAGGTGGTGTTGAACACACCCAGGAATGAGGGACACAATTCCCAGGAATGAGGGACACGATTCCCAAAGCTCAGGAAGGTTCCCAGGACCTCTTGCCATGGGGAGAACACTGGGAACCCCAAAACCTCCGGGGCAGCATAGCTGAGCTCCTGCCCAGCCCGGTTCAGGGTGTGTCGGACACATTCAGGAATGAGGGACACGAATCCCANGGCTGAGCTCCCGCCCAGCCCGGTTCAGGGGGTGTCGAACACACGGACACGATTCCCAAAGCTCGGGAAGGCTCCCAGGACCTCGTGCCGAGGGGTTCCAGCTCCGCCCCCTCCTCCTGCAGAATTTTCCTCCCGCTCCGCTGCAGGCTCAGAACTTCCCCGGCGCCACTCGTGAGCAGCTTTTTCCCAGATCATGCGCCTCGCTCCCGGCGCGGCGGATCAGGAGGCAGCCTCCCCCAGGAATCTTGTCAGAGGCATGAAGCACAGATTTTTTTCCCGGAGAGGAGCAGTTTTTTTATTCATCGCAGGCTGAACGTTTGCGGCCCAGGCGCCGCCACGAGAGAGCTGGGATTGTGTTTGGCACTCATGGCGTGGGGCTGGTGGTGAATTATCCCCGCAGAACCAGATCGGTGGCGTTCCCTCGTCTGGGAATGTGACCTTTGGAAGCACCGACACGGGCAGGTCTTCCACGGAAAAAAGGGCACGAGGACACAAATCTTCCCCTCTGGCCGGGCCAGGCCGTCACAAAGCTGCCACAGCCACCGAGGGGACAGCGCGGAGCCGGACAAAGGACGAGGATGTTCTTCGGGCAGCTTTTCCCGAAAAAATCCAAAGAAATGATCCTTTCCCGTGACTGGGGAGGGCTGAGAGCTGGAAAATCCTGTGGGAGGCGTGGAGGATCAGGAGGATCAGCGCTCCCGTTCCTCACCCGCTGCCGTTTGGGCCCGAGCCGAGGGATTGAGGCTGGGTTTGGAGCGGGATCGGTGCAATTCCCCTCACAGCTCCGGTGGGTGCTGACAGCCCCTTCACTCCGCAGCTGACAGAGCGAGGAGCGTGGCAGATCCTTTATCAGCTGCTGCGTTTGCTGCTCTCCGCGCCCCAATCCTCCCCCCGCAGACACCGCGGATACCAAAAAACCTCGGCCAGACCTCCCCAGGCGGCGGCCGGGGACCTCCCGGCCCTCCAGGCCACATCCCTGCGGTGTCCGGGGACCTCCCGGCCCTCCAGGCTCCTCTCTCCGGGCTGGGCTGAGCTGGGGGCTCTGGCACAGCTTCCCTGCACAGCACCAGTGCCACCCGCAAAGTGCTCAGTGCCACCCCCGGGGCTTCACAAGCCACGCGGGGAACGGGGTGGAGGAGCCGTGTGCCCCCCCCAGATGACACTTCCCAGTAGATTTCATCCCCCAGATGAGATTTTCCAGAAGATTTGTCTCCCAGATAAGGTTTTCAAGTAGATTTAACCTCCCCAGATGAGATTTCCCGGTAGATTTCGCCCCCCAGATAAGGTTTCCCAGTAGATTTCATCCCCCAGATAAAATTTCCCAGTAAATTTCACCCCCCAGACAAAGTTTCCCTGTGGATTTCGCCCCCCACATGAAATTTTCCAGTAGATTTTACCCCCCAGACAAGGTTTCCCAGCGGATTTTGCCCCCCCAGACAAGGTTTCCCAGTAAATTTCACCCCCCAGATGAGATTTTACAGAAGATTTCACCCCCCAGATAAGGTTTTCAAGTAGATTTAACCTCCCCAGATGAGATTTCCCGGTAGATTTCGCCCCC
>VYZT01060858.1:0-24688 GCA_013400735.1 Pomatostomus ruficeps
TTTCTCCCCAAATTGCACAGTCTTCACCAAAAATTATTAATTTCTTCATGTATCTGTATTTAGTCTTCTTTTTCTGTCTTAACTATGTCAGCCACAGATATGTCTGAATTCTTTCTTTTTTTCTTAGAACATATAGTTAGAATTTGTAGTACAGACCTTGTGCACCACACATTCATTCACACGGTGTTTATTTCCAAAAGCCTGCAGGTTGTCACCATGCCCAAAGGCCCTCCTTTGTTCACCTGTGTGACATAACCAAGACGTTTGAACGCAGGAGTGAAAAGTGGGCCTACTAAAATGGATGTGTATCAGAATTAGAAATGCTGTGCTATAAACAACACTTTGTAATGGAAACTACCCTGTCAATACTGTTGACTCTCTCTTCTGCCAAAAAAAGCTTTTCTTACTCTAGCAATATGACAGCTGTTTACAAGAGCAGCTAAGAGTTACTAATAAAGCCAAACCTCTTCAAACTTACAATTTACCTTGTAATGGTGTTTATACAAGATCTGAAAGAATGATTTTTCTTGGATTTCCCATATTGCATCATGTAATTCAAAATTTGTCACAACTTTTGCAGTTCAAATGTGATTTTTTAAAAAAAGAAAAAATCTTTAATTCCTTAGAATTACGGATCTAAATAGAACTTTCAGGAAGAGTTGAGGACAAACCAACATGATCTGGAATTCAGAGGAGACACTGGTATGAAGTATTATATGTTGCTATCATTTATTAATTCATCAGTGATGGAAAACCAGAAAAATAAAAATTTTATGCTGAAGTTTTAAATTAGCTCTATATTTTAGAGACATTTATTGAAGCTGCAATATTATATGACATATTTGACTGTGAGTATTATTCAACTAGCAAAAATATACCTAACATAATTTTAGCTACTTGGTTTAAAAGAGGGTAAAAGAGATCCTAAGAAAGTGTATTTCTGTGTGTGTATAAAATAATGCATTACAACTATTGATAAATTAACTAAAACTACGCAAGAGTTGTTGACCTATTTCCTTTTAAATTATTAACAGTCATAGGCCTTCAAAGGGCTATTTTCTAAATAAAAATACAGAGAGGAAATTCATAGATGTAAGAAAATTTTAGTTTATGAAAAACAAATACACAGTGCAGAGAAAAGCTAAATCATTCTTCACAAAAATAGATGAATTTATAGTGTAAAACATCAGACAAAGATATGTACAAAAATGCCAGTGGACCATTTTCAGCTGTAGAAAAAGTACTTGTGGATGAAAGCTGTGGAAGGAATATGGAAAAAGATTGCATCTCTGCATAGTCTCTAATAGCTTCCAAAATGATCTTAAGTGACAGAAAATTTAACTGTGGGGGGTTGGGGCTTTCCAGCACGTATATTATAAAGTGGAAGACAAAATGTGGCGCATTAAAGCACAATGGTAATTTAAAACCTGATGTCATTAGATTTTGGATGAAGAACAAAATGTTGCTTGAATACAAGTTTCACAATGCTGTTGTTATATACTTTGAAATTTTCCCTGTTGGTTACAAGGGACTAAGAGCTCTCCCCCTATTTGTTATTTTCATTTTGCCTCTTCTGTGCTAGCATAATAATTTTTTGCTTTACTCACATAATAATTTTTCTTTAACTTGCTATTTTCTGGGGGGTTTTGCCTTGTATGTATTTAGTATTTTACCAGAAGAATAATTTTTATTTAACGGAATCAAATGAGTATAGAGATACTCTTGACAGAACCTAAATTTGCTGCACATTAAATCACCTTTATTACATACCAGATAAATACAATCAATAAATACAAAGGAAAAAATAACCAAGATTAATAATGTCTGTCTTTCTTACCTATCTTAGAGTTTTAGAGCTGTCATTTCCTGATTGAGTACATTCTAATAAAACCACTAATAACAATAAGCTAGTGTGGAATTTCCAGATATTTTGCTTTGCGGTGAGAATATTGTTTAGCAATTCTGTAAATAATACTGGTAAGGATGACATTAATTATTTTATTGAGAAAACATGATTGATATGTAGTCTATTACCTACAGAATGGCCTCTTCATTGTTGGGAGGGAAAGCTTCTCAGACTCAACACTACTGATCTTTGGAGATTTGTTTCAAAATCAGGTAAGCTTTACTGGTACTACTTTAACCACTATCCCCCAGAATGTATTCTCCATCTGACCTTCACAAAATGATTTCGCCCTACAAAAGAACTCAATTCCTATGGCTCATAAACAACTGCATTAACTTTAGCAAAGCTTGTCATGTGTAACCCAGTTTCTACATTAACTGGGACTTTTGTATTGAAAAAACCAATTGAAAGTAAAATGTTTTTAAAAATAAAGAAAGTGCAATACAGCATGCAAACTAGCTTTCAGTTGGATGGAGTATATTACTTCTAATCCGTCTTCCACATTTGCCACTCAGTAAGATTTTTCTTGAAGTGCATAAGGTCTTCCAGGAGGGGTGTGAAGCAAATACCACACCTCTGGTAGAAGGCAAAAGGTATGCCAGCTTAAACATTTGTCCAAACAAATGAGGAAAAAGTTATTGCAAAGTTCAGGTTTTGAAAGCAGATCTGTGTGTTTAAAAAAACTCCAAAGAGATGCTTAGAGTTTGTCACATTGTAATGTATGCAAGAATATATAACTGCATCTGTATGCTAGATATTCAATGAATGAAAACAAACATATTGGAAAGTAGAAAAGGATACTCAGTCCAAAATTCAGTCTCTTCATTAAATGGTAAAAATAGGCCAATTCTGTCCCTACTCATTAAAATCAGAATTTTATAAGACCTAATATAGGCCAGGTAATTCCTATTACATTTTCAGGACAAGTGTGTTCACATCTCAAAATTATTAGGTTTTCAAAAGCCTGAGAATTGGTCAGGAGTTTTCTATGGATTAAACAATTTCTTTCCACAAATCAGCATTTAGAAAAGGAAAAATTTAATTTTTTATATATTTGGTTTATTATTCAGTTTGTATAGAATATATATCTGATCTCTTTTGTTATGCAAAATTTCAATTAAATCCTTGAGGAAGACTACAACATAACAAAAAGCAAGCTGTGAATTAAAATAAATAATAAAAAACAGATTTTGCAAAATATTAAATCATCTTTTAAACACTGATAGGTATACTATGGTAAAGTCCTTATATGAAATATCAAAAATTCTCAAACTACATAAAAACACAAGAAAATATAATAAATAATCCAATACTTTACCCTAATACTTACTTCAAACTTGTTAAAGGAAATTATCTTTCACATAAGCTAATGCACTAGGCTGATATCAGTCTTTATAAAAAAGAACAGTCTTGTGGAAAGTATTTTATTAAAAATCATGATGAAATATTGAATACCTCAAGAATACAATATTTGGTACAATATTTGTTCCTGTGAAGACTGTATTAGAATGTCAAAGAAAACAACAATGGAGCACGTTTATATAAATGATTTCTCTTTGACTAGTAAATCCTGAAAGCAGGATTTCAGCTGTGATCCCATTAATATTCCTTAGGAGAAACCTCAATATTTGATAGAAATTGGAAATATCAGGGGAAAAAAAGGGTCCATACAAATAGTAGAAGCTATTTAATAAATATTTCATAGTTCTGTGCAAGAATGTTGCACAGTGCTTTAAGTGTCATTAGATTTTTATATTACTGAGGGTTCTTCCTGTATACCTCAGGAGCCTGCCTTTCACTTGCAGCCTTACACCCACGCTGCTGTGACACTTTATTTTCCACATCCACCGTGGCAGCATTTTTCCCTTGTTCTCTTGGCCTCGCACCTGCAAACCATTAGTGTTATTACTGTGGGCTGTCCTGGGAAGAGACTGTCACTGGCATCAGATCACCCTTCCTTTCCCCACTGTTCCTAGCCCAGAAACATTTGATTTACATTAGGGCACCTAACAGTGTGTATGCACACACTTTAGCCGGCTGCTGGCATGTAAGCAGCTGCTCCTAACAAGGGTGTTCTCCACCCATCAAGAACAGCACCAAAAGTAGGTATATGTAGGTATATATAAGGAGGCTGAGCAGGCAGGCAGGCACTTCTGTAGAAAATTATGTACTTTTTCCTTACAATTGAATGAGACTTTTGCTCCACATAACTTAAAATTGCAGAGTTTTTAATCTTTATCCACAATTATTCCAAATGCTTCTTACTAGCCAAAACCTAGCTGTTTCTAAATATCTCTCATTATGTGAATTCCACTTTGACTGATTGGGAAACATTATTTTGTCTATGTCTATGTGCATATTGTGTGGGCTACAACTGTTGCAAGTTTTAATATAGTTTTAATACAATACTCTTAGACGGATTGTGCTTTAACAATCAAGTCAGTTTATGTCTGCAAGTCTTGCATCTTATGGAAATGGATAATATACCTAAGGCACACTGTTGTAATGCATTATCTAGACAACCTGAAGAAATTTTTAGTTAGAGTATCATTCAACTGTGCAAAATGGTTCCAAGCCCTGAAAGCATGTCACACTGAAAGAAATCACGCAGAGAGTTTTGCTGGCACGAACGTTTCACGTTAAATACTAGGCTGTCTGTAAAACAAGTCTAATATATTCAGTACTACCATGGGCAAGTATCTAGACTATTAAGATTATAAAGCCAGGAGACACTGGAGTAATGTGAATGAATACAGGCCAGTTTTAATGCATAAAAATACAGGTGAATAAAAAATATATATGTAACTCAAGATTCAGTTATGAGGAGAGCATACAGGAAAATAACCCCACAAAATATAGCCAAGAGACATAGACATGAGATCAGGTTAAATTTCCAACTTTTTCCCCTTCATTTAAGAATATTGTCACTAGAGGCTTTCCAGTTCTGTCACTTCCATTTCTCATTAAAATAATTGGCACTGAAACCTTTGACTAGAATTTTAATACCATCATTTGCAAATGACGCCTGCAAACTGTACTGTTTTAACATTCTAAATATACTTTTTATTAGGTTTGATGATCTTCCTTTTTCACCTGTATTTTTAGTTTTTCAGTTAAAAGAGCGGCCTGAAAAATTACCAGTTCCAGTTTTCTGCATCTCAGAACCAAATACAGAGAAAATTTATTTTTGCAATTTATTTTAAACAGATACTTGACACCCTTTATCTTCTGTCACATAAAGTTTACACCAATTTTTATTATTGATGAGGTGCAGCAATTTAGAGGAAAAAGGATTGACTCTTGACAGCAGACAGAAAATTTTTGTAGTGTTGATTGTTTGATTGCTTTTTGTGTGTGCTAGAGCATCTCTGCCAATTGCATACAATCTTTTTTATATTTTATAGGTTTCCAGCCCTAAAAAAAATAAGGAAATAAATGATGCACTCTCGTCTTCTATTATTAAATATACAACTTCAGTTTGAATTAATGCAAAATTTTTAAAAATTAATTTAGTACTTTAATCTGAGTAGTTAGCTAATAGTGGTTTCCACACCCCTGGCCTCATTTCAGCTTCTGGCCTCCAATCTACCCACACTGTTGGTTCCAGTAGCTAGCACTTAGTCCCTACAGCACCACCCCTCCACACACAAATGGGACAGGGTTGAGGTTCCACAGGCAGACAGTTCAGGATAAGGAGAGAGGACAGACTGAGATCAGGCACATGGCTCAGTCGAACAGGCCAGCTCTATTCTTCACATGATTACCCCTTTCTTTGTATTCCTATATTGCTTCTTCCCAAACCCCTGCACATTGTTCACCAGTTTACATAGCTCCAAGATACCCCATACACCCCTATACCTGTGACTCTCAGATCTACATCCCCATCACTTGCTAATGCCCTTTTTCAAGTTACCCCTGCAGTTTCTTGACAGCCCAACAGTTACTGCCATTGATTTTATTGGTTTCTTGACATTGTCTCCATTATTGTTTTCCAGGTCTGCGTTTCTGCAATTTTTTTTTAAATTGCCTTCCCCCCTTTCATAGCATCCCATTTCAACAAGGATCTCACCAAGTAATCCTACTGAAATAAATATTATCACACTCCACATATACTTACAGAATCCAGTGTTTCCACTATTACTGTAAGAAACTACATTTAACTTCTTCCTGATTTAGCACAAATTAGAAGATGTATTCTCTATGAAACCCATGGTTACCTACAGATACAGTAAGAGATTTTTAGGAACCAGAGAATCAGTGAGTGGAAATTAACCTGCAAGGCAGCTCTCCACTTTATGAAGCGTATACTATCTGAGTAAGTATAGATTCTTTTTAGGTTGTACTGAATTGGTATTGTATTTTTCTTGTTACTGAGGATATGCAAGCACTCAGTCAGCAGTTCACAAAGCAAAACTCTGCTATCATCTAAAAGCTGATGGCAAAACTATATTTGAGAGTTTATTAAAGTAAAATTAACTTATCCAGAAAGCAAGAAGTATTTTGGCACCAAAACATAGGTGAATAAGTTTTGTGGAATAAAAGTCCATTTTAAAGATATAAAGTTTATCTAAAAATGTAAAAGTGTTATTTTTAGATAAACAGACCTACCCAACTTAAAAATTAAGTTGAAATGCTTCTAAAATGTACCTTTTGGTTTTATTGTTTCATAATATTGTAAATTATCTAGTCAAGAGAGTTAATCCATGCAGTGAAGGGAAGGACCTAAAGAGGGCCTACAAGAAGGGTGAAGGACCTTGTACAAGGGCATGTAATGATAGTGTAGATTTAGATGAGATACTACAAAAAATTTTTCATTGTGAGGGTGGTGAGGCACTGAAGGTGTGGGTGCCCCATTCCTGGAAGTGTCCAAGGCCAGGCTGGACACTTTGAGCAACCTGGTCTACTGAAAAGGGGATGAAACTGGGTGATCTTTAAGGTCCCCTCAAATGCAAATCATCCTATGCTTCCATGACTTTGAGAAAAAAAGGTAAAGCATATAATTGCACTCCATTGGATGTCTGCAAATTTTCCACAGAACATTGCATCCAACATAGAAAAGACAAACATAATAAAACCATAAAGTACATGTAACATACAATCACTGCTGATTTTATCTTGGGTTCTTTTAATAGAATGTGTTTATCCTTAAATGTGGAAAATACTTAAGGGTTATAAAGTACAGAACCAGAATTACTCTAACAGTACTAACTGGATTACATTCATTATGACACCAGACACAAGTAAAGGTAAAATTATTGAAGTGGTGCAATTTTATTTCAAAAAATGCACAAAAATAGAACAGAGATAAAGAACAGTTAGCAACTTTCTGTGAAGAATCAAAGGCAAACCTGGTGTAAACAGTAATATTTACCCTCTGTGTAAATAGGCAGATCAGAATTTATCCTGAAAGCAAATATTTTGTATGGATACAATCTTTTCTTCTCTAAGTATCTAAAGAAAAAATCTCAAGTATTAAAAAGGTTTCCTTTCATGAGACTTCTGCACAGATAATCTTCTGCATAGATGACTAGGTTGATTGTGATGAAGCAGTGATTTCAGCTGCTTTGAATATGTACGAAAGTTACCCTGAATGAACAAAGTATATTCAACTGAAAAAAGGGTGTAATTTTTAAGAGATAATTTTAATATTAAGAAGAAAACAGTTTTCAGAATCCACAGGAGTGGCATGAGGTGGGTCATTAATGACAAACCATAATGAAAACATTAAGTGCTTATCTATATTTCTATCAGTGACTTAATATTAATCTCTGTATGAAACACAAAAATACAGTTTTTCTTAATCAAAAATGTTATATTATAGACAGATTAGTGTACTATACAACCTGCATTTATAATCACCATTTAACAGCAGTGCTCAAAAGATCGAAGAGTTATGGTAACATTTGCCCCTGCTTTACATAAATATGTTGGGACAGGGACACAAACAGATTTAAATCTTTAAGCACACCTTGCTTTTTCTTAGAGAATGCACAATGTCCACAGGAAGGTTGTGCTCTCTATCAATGTATCTCCACAAGGAGATCGACAAAAGGTTGCCAAGGCCCTGCAATGTGCACTTGCAGCCCAGAAAGCCAACTGCATGCTGGCCTGCAACAAAAGCAGTGTGACCAGGGAGTCCAGGGAGGAGATCCTCTCCTTTCACGCTGCTCTCGTGAGAGCTGGCTTGGAGCACTGCATTCAGCTCTGCGGCATCCAACCTAAGGAGGACAGGGATCTGCTGGAGTCAGTCCAGAGGAGGCCACAAAGATGACGAGAGGGATAATGAGCAACACAATGAGAGGAGCCCTTCTCTGAATACAAGCAGAGAGAGTTCATATTGTTCAGCCTGGAGAAGAGAATGCTCTCGGGAGACCTAATTGCAGTTTTTAGGACTTAAAGGGGGCCTGCAAGAAAGAGGGAGAGGGACTTTTTGCAAATACGCTTTGTATGTAGTGATAGGAAAAAGGAGAACGGCTTCAAACTAAGAGCAGGTTTAAACTGAATATTAGGAAGAAATTTTTCCCTGTGAGGTTGCTGAGACACTGGACTGGATTGCCCAGAGACATTGTGAATGCCCCAGGCCTGGAAGGATGGGGCTTTGAGCAACCTGGTCTAGTGGTAGGTGTCCCTACCCACGCGTGTGTGGTTGGTGGTAGTGGAACTTGGAATTATATAATCTTTAAGCTACCTTCCCTCCCAAAGTATCCTACGATTCTGTGATCCTATGACTTAAAACTTTTGGTTTTCAGTGTGTTCTCATGGGAAAGAGTTACAGCAGCTCAGAGAACTATGTGGCACTGACTTGGTGTGGCCAAGCTATTTTTCAATTGTTTTGTGGCTGTGTTGATTCAAGTTGCTATCATCAATTTTTGCTATTGAGTTCTTTGATATAACAGTCTTAATATTTTAAACAACTTGCTCCATTTATTTCATATACAACATCAATAACTTTCCTACACAAAGCGTCAGGAAAAAACAAAGCACATGCATCCTTCAGTCCCTTTCTAGGTATCAACATCCTGCTGAGTACAGTACTTTTAGGTGGCACTAACTTATGTATCAGTTAGGGAATGTAGACTATAGGAGGAAAGCCTGAGAGACAGTAGGATTTATAAAAAGAAAAAAAATACCTGAAGACTCACGCTATTTTTGCAAGACAAAAGTAGCCAAGACTTTCAATTACAGTTCCCAATTCAATGTAAATAATGTCATTTAGAAGTAGTTGTTTTGGTTTTAAAGTACACTATACTTAGTCTCTGTTTTCTTGGAAAACACATCAGATCACTGAAGTTTTGTCCACAAATATATTAAAATGATTAAATATGATTTTGTATAAATAATGTTTATTTTATTTTCATGATTGGAAAACCTTTTGGGAAATTAAGGAAAAACAGTTTTGTATTCTTTTTCCAAGATTCATGCTATTTGAGAATTTGTATTTTACTCAACATTAATGATACTTTTTAGTTGTCTTCTTTTTCAATTTCTGGTTTACCACCATAGTGATGCAAAAAAGCAAGTGCAAGTCTTACAAAGGGATTTTCAAAATAGAACAAAAGACTTGATCAACAGACACACATTGATCTCAGGTATCATGAAAATAATGAAATACCAAATCAAATACTAACACAGTATATATTAATCAAATATATTCAGTTTGTCTGAATAGGGCTGTAAAAAGACAGGTTTTGGAACTTGTTTCAAAATAAGATTTATTTTTTCCTTTGTTTTCTTAGTACTGAAAATAAAAGGTTTATTACACTGAGACTGGCTAAGAAATAAAGCTTACTGTGTCTTGCCTTCAAATCTATGAGTGGGCAGCAGTAGGTATTGTAAGTAATAAAGAGTGTAAGGATTTTTGTCTCATAGTCACCTTTCCCTGATGTCATCAGATTAGAGAGAAATCAAGCATAAATTTAGTTCTGGATATCCACAATCAATAACTTCCAACCATCAGAGGACCACTTCTTTCTACCAAGTGTTATTTAAGCTGTCTTAATAGATCTTACAAAAATGTGTACATTGAAAATGGCAAATTTATTAGAAATGGCACAAAAGATTATTTTATCATTCCCTAATAACTCTTTTTTGAAATGGAAAACAATTTTATTCTATGGTATTCCAGCTCAATTTGAAAAAATGTCATGCAGGAAAGAAATTGCAAATACCTCTTTCATTTCTCTTTGTAAGGATAAATGCCTACTATTTTGTCTCTCTGAACCTCTGAAGATTTTTTTAATGTTTCCTCTTGTGGTACAATTAAGTAGAACTATTTTGATTAAATAGCTCCCAAGATAATTACAATTATAATGCAGCATACTTGGGAATAGTTAAATCTGAAGTGCACGTTGATGTACAGAGTGCATAAAATGTCTGTATTTCATAATGTGTGTTTCTATGAGATCTCTATACGAGATGAGTATAACATAGATTGTCCCTGACATCACTGAATTATAAATAATAAACTGAAAGCTAAATTGTTTATTTGTTATGGAACAGCTGTATGAATATTTCAGTAATCTATGCACTAGTAGGCTCTAAAAAAGACAATATATTTGAAATTGTAATAAATTGAACTCTGCATGGGTATCTTTAAATTAGATTATCAGTTAAAGTAGACAAAAACCAAATTACTAATTTGAAAATGTTATAGTAAAAGTGTTATCATATTCTTGCTTAATTCATATCATAAAATTAGAAAAACTACTTTAGAAGAATTGAGGTATTAAATCCTGGTAGTGAGGAGGCTGCTATGATTGATCAGTAACAATACCAGGGAAAACCATACCCAACCTTCTATATTTCTTACACTTTTAAAAAATTTGTCCTAGGAGGAAAAGGAAAAAAATCAATTATGTCAGAAGATCAGTACTGTAATATTATGACAGACAAAAATGAAAAAGATGAAGTGGTACTTTCTCTAAATTTAATGCTTACTTTTGTGAGTTTATTTATTTATTTATCTATTTATTCTTAATCTGCNCATACTTTTCTCATACTGCTTTCATGGCTGCTTAAGCTAAACTGATGGCACATTTCTTCCATATATAGATTACTCTTTTAAAATATATTAAGTATACTTTAAAATATACTTTAAGTATATAAGTTATATTTCTATTTTTCCTGTTCAGTTGGTTTTAATACAAAAATAAAGAAGCAGCAAGCCAAACATCAATCAATAGGGGCTGTGAAGTTAAATGAGAAAAAAAAAAATGTTTGCGAAGAGATTTCTAAGAACCACAAAACAATATGCAAAATTCTTAGGCACTAGCAAAACATCTTTAATAAATCTTTTATGATTTTTTGCTAGCTGCCCATAAACCCTTGACTGATCTTAGAATCAAGACTAAAGCAAAAGAAAAAAGAGACTTTTAAGCACACTCAGCAAACGAATCACTTAGACAGTAAGACAGCAATGAAGAAAAAGCAACATAAAATATGTTTTTTTTATTTAGAACCAGAAAATAAATAAGTGATTAAATTTGCCTATTAGTCTTTATGGGAAGTTTTATGTTCTGCATTGCCCAAATAAGGCTTGAATAATCCCTGTAAACTATTGTCAGAGGAAGAATTGATTTCTTTTAATGTTGTGCCAATAATATTTTCTGGTGCAAACTCTGTCCAAAAATGTTTATCTAGAAAAAATAAAATGTTGACTTTTTTCAAGATTTCAGGCTCTGGTTTAGTGTTGGAATATTTTAGAAGAAAAAAATATAAACATCTTGAGAATAGCAAAATGAATGCTTCTATTATTTGAGAAGATACTGGCCTAAATAATTTTGATAAATACAATTAAAGAAAAATAGTAAATGGAAAACCTATGTATATCATAGAATCATTAAGGTTGGAAAATTGATATCACCATGCCCACTAAACCATTTTGTGACGTGCCAGGTCAATTTGTTTATTTAAACTTCCAGGGATGGTGGCTCCATCACTTCCCTGGGAAGCCTCTCCCAGTCCTTACGCACTCCTTCAGTGAAAACATTTTTCCTGGCATTCAACCTGAACCTCCCCTGATGCAACACAAGGTCGTTTACCCTTGCCCTATTGCTAATTGTCTGGGAGAAGCTTTACCCCCGTATCACTACAGCCTTCAGTCAGGTACTTGTAATGTCCATTCAGCCTTTTCCTCTTAAGGGTAAGCAAATTCAGTTCCTTCAGCAGTTCCTCACAGGACTTATGTTCCAGACCCTTCAGCAGCTCTGTTGCCCTTTAGATTTGCTCCAACACCTCAGTGTCTTTCTTGTACTGAAAGGCCCCAAACCGAACACAGTACTTGAGGTGTGGCCTCAGTGCTGAATGCAGGGGGACGATCACTGCCCTGGTCCTGCTGGGCACAGCACTTCTGATAAAGCCAGGCTGACATTGGCATTCTTGGCCACCTAGGCACACACTGGCTCATGGTGGCTGTTGAGCAACACCCCCAGGTCCTTTTCCAACAAACAGCCTTCCACCACTCTTCTCCAAGCCTGTAGTGATGCATTGGGCTGTCGTGACCCAAGTGCATAACCCAGCACTTCACCTTTTGGATGCATGTATCCATGGCCCTTCCCATATTTGATAGCTACTGTAAGTCCTCAAAAATCACACAGTATTGTAACATTATCTTTGTCTGTCTGCATATTTATGACAAAGCTGGAGTTAACGCTATGGCCACCAGGATGTCTGACTCTGTCTCCAGTCCAACATTTATTACAGAAAATGTGAACACAGTAAGTGTTCCAGTTGTTGTTACTCTGCCTTCCAGCTCATGCCTGCTAATCCAGTCAGAGCTGGACTTTGTCTGGGATGTGCTTTTGGATAGGCTCCACCTTGTGACAGATGATGTGCACTGATTCAGAATTTTCTGAAATGTAAATATGAGGACAGAGATGTCATGGGAACTGTCAAATAGAGAGAAATCATGGTTATTTAATATATGGTGAAAATATCTTCAAATTTTTGAGACAGTCCCTTTTTTTGGGGTTGGGATGAGTAATGAAAGGTGGCAAGTTGCGCAAAACAGAATATGGTGAAATGACGACAGTGAAAAGTACATTTCAAAGGAGAATCTGTCAATTACTAAAGGCATTAGTTTTATCTGGTGAAGCAAAACATGACAAAAACAAACATGGAGATTTAATGCAGGAAAAACCCAAATGAAATAGCTATGAAGACATCAAAATTAAGACATTGGTCTGACTCCGGAAATAACTAGGAGAAAGGCAATGGTTTATATTTTATGGGTCAGGCAGATTTAGCGGTTCTCACTGGTCTTAAACCTTGATGAATTGGAATCATTGTTTGGTCAGTGTTTTAATTATCTGCACATATGTCTTTCATATTTGTTGAACTACTCAAATGGTGGAAATGGTTGTTGGCTGAGAGCCTGAGGCTTTTTTTCCCCCACAGGAGCTTCATTAAATCTTTTCAGTGCACATGGAGAATTACTCCTTGCTTAGCAAATCCTGTTTTGAAAAGCCTAAGAAGATAAAGTAAGTTTGCTTTTACTGGAATGTCCTTCAAGACAATATTTTTGAATACAGCTGAATGTTCTTGTTTACAAAGCATTCTTCAAAATACACAATTGCAGAGAAAGGGATGGAATTCTTCTTTACACCTGCAAGATTCACTAGCCTATGCAATTAAAATATTCAGAGTTTGTAATGTTCATATGTTATTCAAATGTAATATACTTTAACAGGAAGAGGGAGTCAATGAAGATTTTCATGTTACAAAGAAAATGTTTCTTCAAGAGGGAAAAGAAAGGGAAAATGATGGATTAAGAATCCTGATTTCTCTCTCATGTCAGGCCATGCCAATGCAGATTTACTTCACTGTCACTAGTCTTTCATTGCTTTCCCTCTAACCCTTCATCCTTTTCTTTCTGACCTCTGTACTATTAGCCTTTTTTTACCTGACCAAACAAGAATACTGAAAAAAATCCACACGGAGTAGGTCAAAATCAATAAACTGAGCCATTAGAGGTAGTGTTTGAGTCAGTTGAGAAATATTTGCTGTTATAAAACTGGGGTATATCAAAGGTCAAAACTCCTTTGGATGAAAATCGCATTAACTAAAATAGTTATGATCTTACAGTAGCTCCTTTTAATTTTTAATTTTTTTTTTCTGCTTGCATA
Organism: Pomatostomus ruficeps; assembly: GCA_013400735.1. Taxonomy (NCBI): domain Eukaryota; kingdom Metazoa; phylum Chordata; class Aves; order Passeriformes; family Timaliidae; genus Pomatostomus; species Pomatostomus ruficeps. The sequence goes on from VYZT01060858.1 coordinate 14,029, forward strand.
TTCTGAGTATAGTACCTTTGGGAGTACAGTAAGGAGAAAGCAGTTTATTTGTTCCCTTTCCTTTAGCTGTCTGACAGCTCCTTCAACACATCCCTCACCACAACAGCTGTTCACCAGCATTTTTAATTCCATTTCTGGCTTTGGTGATTTTGGAAAGGGAAGATGAAAAAGTTTTTAACCTGACTTTTTTTTATCCTTTCTCTTAATATTTAACACACACATGGCAGTTCCATCCTCTTCTGCTGTTGCTAGAGAGATAACAGTACCTAGCTGTGCTGGCCACAAAGTTAGCAACTGAATGACCACTGCTCCCTTTTTTCTGCTTCTATGGAATCACGAATAGCTTTCAGTAATTTTGCCATCCTTCCTATGACTGATTTTTTTTTTAAAAATGCTTATTTTTAAGCCAGAGCAAATTTCAAGAATATATATGTATCTTATATGAATGCACGAATGCATTAATACGGATACCTCTATATATATATATATATATATGTAGACACAGATATATATATATGCACTCATCTGTACACATACATAAAAACCTATTCCATTCATTACTAAATACAAAGAACTATTATTATTACATTCAATATGAAGATTCATTCTCTTCTCCTTTGCAGGCTCTCCACGGGGCTGCCTGGCCATGTTTGGCTATTATAAATCAATATTCTATTCCTCAGTAGTATTGATATTACCTTGCAGTTAATTATTCCCCAAATAATTTCCCAATCTAAATTACAATGTATTTTTATGCAATACAATAAAAAACCAAAAAAACCAAGCAAATAGGTTTCATTCACGTCTACACTGTGATAAAAATATATTTCTATGCTGTCAGTTTAACAAGATGGGAAGTTATGAGTTGAAATTACCTATAAGTTCAATAATGTGATTTTTCTTTTGTCCAAATGTTAGACTGGAAGCGGTTTTTTTGAACACCAGTAAAAACAACAACAATAAAACCTAGAGAACCCAAATTATACTAACCTTTTCTAAAGCTGTTCCTTTTTAATGCAAGGAAGAATCAACATGACCTTTTAGGTTGTCTTCTGAGAATACAAATTAGATAGCTTAGTTTGTTTTTTACTGTAGTCTAATATCTATTGAAGAAGAATATTTCCTGCAGAAAAAGATGAGTTAATTCACTTTGACTATATTTTCTTCAAGAGAACTAAAATCTTTGCTAACTTCTTCTCTAATGAGGGATATTTGTGTGAAGTGTATGTATGAAGTCTTAATGATTTACCATCAGAAAAAAAGGGTTAAAAACATGTAGTCTGTTACAAAGTCTAATTTTCCTGTGACTCTCTCTCTAAAAGAGTAGATATGAAATGTAGCATCATCAGATGCTATAAATTAACAGTGAGTAACTAAAAGTCAATTATGACCTTTTCAGGCACATGACTCTAAGAACAGTATTATAAATCTACATCAGAGAGAATAAGATTCACAGAACTGTGCTCGTGTCCTTGCAACCCAAGAATTAAAAATTTAAGATAGTACTAAACTTCTTCTTTGTACTAAGGAAGGTCCTTGATTATCAAAGAGCACATTCAATTGACACAGCAGGACTACGAAAGAAGTACCCAAGACTCATGGTGTCCCTCCCAGCTGCTCCATGAGTAATGTAATACCATCTCTCATGGGTGATACTAGATCTGAACAGTCCAAGATACTTTCTCAAAGTTAAGGCTTTCTTTAATAGTAACAAGAATGAAAAAACCTGCTCATGTATAGAGTGATTGAGATTTTATGATTGGCAGAATTTCATGCTGTTTTTCCAGCACGTGTTCCATAATGTATAAGTAATGCCTATGAGTGATAGCCTTTAAAACAGTGTACTACAAATGCCAGACATCTAGATTCGCAGGTTCTGTATTCAGAGGTTTAAAATCCTGCTTTGTGGGATCTTAGACAAATTTTTGTCTCTTCCCTTTATCAATAAACATATTCCTACATTCAAGCTCTTTTTGTAAAATTCTTCAGAAGTGACTAAAGAGAAAAGCTTTCTCTGTTTTGAAGAACAGATTTACTAGTACTTACAATTTCTTCTTTTTTACTGAAACCTTTTTCTCTCAAAAGAAATTGCAGGTTTCATAGTTTTATTCCTTTGTATCTGAGAGAAAAAAAATCATATAATTATAATTTTGGTTTGTTTTCATTCAAGTTGCTAATTAATGACATGTGGGGAAACACCTGCCTCCTTTGCATTCACCTCACAGACTGAATGACATATTTCATATCATTCCTTTATACTTCTTTCTCTTTACAATTTTTAACTTAAATATTTTTAATCTATATCATGTATGGAGAATAAGGGGTAAGACCCTGAGCTAGACATGTTCTCATTATCTACAGACATATTTTGTGTTTTTCAGTAATTTTCTTGAGGTAAGGTTTATCTCATTTATCCTTAGACTACTAAATGAAATCAGGGGCAACAGTGGACAAAAGATCCAGGAAGCAATAATCACTGCAATAATTAATGACCTAGAATAGGAAAGACGATTCTTGTATGAAAGTCCAGACTGAACTTTTACATGACTTAAATTGAGGCAGATGTGTCTCATTTTTCAGTTAATCTTTTTGAAGGGTTTTTTTGGTTGGGTTTATTTGGTTTGGTTTGGGGTTTTTTTGAGCAACACCAGTATTGATCAAGAGAAACAATATTTGTCCAGTTTGGAATCAAAAGATCAGAGGGATATTTTAAAGAGAGTAATGACATTTTTTATCTCTTCCTCTGTAAAATGGTACTCTTTTTTCCAAGTAGCACAATAAAATCGTTAATGAAAATTTATAGTAATTACTAAGCAATGATAATTTCAGTAATAAAATATGCAAAATCACCTTGACATACATGCTCAAAATTATTCTAAGATTGAGTTTATTTTTAAACACCTTTTAATAACTGTCTTACTACCTCCCACTTCATATTTGCGGTAAGATTTTAATGTCAGGTATGGTTTACCTAAAAAATATTTTCTTTAAATCATGAAAGTGTATAATGTCACTAGCCCTTATTCCTGTATCTTTCTTCATAATCTAAATTTTTACTATTAAATTCACTGCTGTCATGTCATATCTGAACTTTTTTTAGCTTTTTTTTTTGTAGGTTGCTTTTTAATGAAAGATTTCTCTGATGCTAGTGTAAATAAGTGATTCAAATTTGTCTGGAAAAAATATATGAAAATCATAACAATCACCCAGTTTTATGCTTGAATTATCTAGTGAAATATTTCTCATGGTTACGTGAGTTACATTATAGGAACAACCAAACTGACATTATGGTTCATATCCAAGATGAAGTAGAAAGTAGGACATTTTAATTGAAGATTTGTTTTAAAAAAGCAAAATAACAGTATTTTTATAAAATCAGAACTAAAAGACAGAGGTGAGTTCTTGTCTTCAGCTTACTTAACTGGGCTGTATCTCCCATCTAGAAAGTGTTCAAAACTTGCTGTTGTATGTGAGTATGTTCTGACAAACATACGTTCAGAAAGGTACTGAATGATTGGTCAGACACCTCTCTTTAGCTCTGCCATATATAACATATCTTTACTGTATGACTAAATGGCATTGTATAATATTATTTTGTTGAAGAAAATTTTACATTGCATCTAGGTATTTTGGTTGATTTGTTGTTTTTTTATTTTTGTGGTTTATTTTATTTGATTGTTTTTAATTTTGCATTCAGCACTCAATATAATCTGGCCTTTTCTTTTTTTAATAGTACCTCCATACAGCTTTAAGTTAAAAAAACAGGATTCAACAAAATGCAAAGCATTAATCTTACATCCTCAATTGTGATGGAAGGTTCAAAACCTGAAAATATAAAACCACTATCATCCATATATTGCTACATTTAAGTGAAAGAACTTTAAATCAGAACTCACATAGTCCCATTTAGCTTTTTCTGGGGTTTGTCATAACTCATCCTGCTTTAAGAAACACACATGAAAAAAGGACAGTAAGCAAATAACCATGAGGCATATCATGTGATTCTAATGTAAAATTGGATACTGGAAAATATTAAGGATTTTAACTGCATTCATTTCAAACACCATATACAAAATTTTATTTCCCTCGATATTGTGAGAATATTCTGGCCTTTGAAAACAACACAGTATGTAAGATTTTTAAGATGTAACAGTGTTTATCATTGTGCATCTGGAATTTCATTGTTTGATAAAATTAAGGTTTTGTTATTCCTTCAGTTTTGCTGGAAAATTCATCAATTTTTTAATATACATCTGTTGCCCTGACTTTGCAGTGTTTCAGTGTTTTTTCTTTCTGTAACATTTTTCTTAGAACCTTTTTCTGTAAACATGGCCATGGTTCTCTTAGCAATTATCTATGCTTTCCCAAACTGTATCTATGTTTATGAATTCCAGTATACTGGGTGGAGAAATATGATTGACAAGTACTTTGACCAACTGGACTTGAGAGGTGGTGATTTCTACCTCCAATCCACAGTGATGTGTGAAAACATATAAATGAAAGTCAGAGGGTTCTGCCCTCTCTCTTTCTGCCCTCTTCGGCTGCTGTCTCTGTGTGGTTCCTTGTGTGGCTCTCCTTGGGGCCTTCTCGGCCTAGTAGGCCGGCCTGACCAGCGCTACATACATCTTTCCAGCAAATTCAGTAGCTGACTGTAAATGCAAGCTCATCACTTTTGCAGACATACCTACAAACAGGTGTTGTTAAAACCATGTACTAAATTTCCTACTAATAGACTGTAATGGAATGTGGAATGCAAGAGCATCTGCTTCATTTAGGTTATCAGATCAAGATCCCTTTCCAGTTCGGTGGGAGTCAAAGTGATGAATGAAACAGAGACACCCATCTGACAGACAACTGACAAGGGGACTGAAGACCAAAGGTCTTGAAATGGTAACTGATGGCCCATTAAGAAACTCCCAAGCTTTACATTAGAGACTGTCAGTCTGGAGTTCTATCTGTCAAGAACAGGAAGGCAAGAGAACATAAGAATAGGGATATTTCAGGGGGGTCTGTGGCACTCTGCAAGACTTACTAAGGAATGTTTAGGAAAGGTCAAAGGGAGAGAAAAAGGAGGGACCAGAGACATAAAAAAGGAGGGAGGCATGATAAGAGGAGGGATAAAAGAGCCAGTTGTGTGTATGCAAGTCATCAGTACATTTGTCTGACCAAGCCCTAAGCCTAGTCATCACTATTTATCCTGTCTTCTTATGAAATCTTTTCTAAACTATCTTTGTCATCTCACCATTTGTCTCATGTGAGTGCTCAGACTGCAACTGAAGACACTGTTGGTGAACTCCGAGCTTGCAACTGGAGTGACACCAGGTCTGACAGGGTCTGCGTGGTGCGAGCAACTGGATTGGGACAGTGGCTCACAGAGTCCGTGTGCCTGGGTGTCGGCCAGTGTGAGGAGAGGAAGGTGCGTTTTTCTCAGCCCTGGGAGGTGTGAGAGGTGGGAGTGTATCTAATTTACTAGCAAACTTCAAGCTGTCCCAGACAGCATAGGAGGATCCAGGTCCAGGTAGAGATACCAGGCAGGGAGGGGGCTCATGGAAAGATGCACAAATGTGGGGCACCTTTGAATTGAGTGTATATGTGTTTGCTAATGAACATCAGGCTAGATCAGCCAGGGAGCAGGACACCTATGGAGTGAGTAAGAGGGCTCAAGATCCAGGCAGAGGTATTGGACAGAGGAATTTTTCTGGTACTTTAGGGATTAACCTAGAGAGTGAGTGGGGATGTGTGTGTGTATTCATTACTGAACTTCAGTACTCATCAGCTGGAGAGGAGAAAATGTACTTGGTTATTTGTACTTATGTTTTAGGGACTTCTTTATCTGTATTTCTGTTTTCTGTGAGTCCTGGTGGTGCCATATTTGGAGATTGTTAAAGACAGTGTCTGTCCAGTGTTGTCATTGCAGCCAGCCATGTCACTGCTCCCTGTGTGTACAGGAGTGTGTCTCTGGGATACATGCTCACACTCACTGCCTCCAAATGGGAAAGCAGCAGCTGCATGCATCAGCTTGGGAAAACAACTCCCAGGCCTCCAGGGCACTAAGCTGAGCTCTGACAGCCAGGACAGAGAAACACCTGGGCCCCAGTGCCTGCCAGAGTCAGACCTTGTAACATGCCTTAGCAGAAATATTGTTTCAGCCTTACATCTATTACAAATGCCTAAAATACTCCTATATGGTAGAGACACTATGGTTTCATTTCACAATCAGTATTCTAAGGCAATATCCACCTGTTCTCTTATTTGTTGAAATTAAAAGCTATTCATGAAAATCATTTATGTAAAACTTTTTAATTAAGTCGTTTGCATTCCCTTATGACACAGTAGTCACACTTGATAGAAGACAGAAGCTGAATAAGCATAATCTTTTTTAGTAATTTCAATATATTCTGCTAAGTATTACTGATGATTAAATTATACTGTCTGACATGTTTTGTGAAGGCATATTGTAAAAGCGAGTGTTGCACTGGAATAAATTATTGAGAGATGTATGTCGTTAGGCATTCAGCATGCATGAAGCAAGTGTTTCTGGGTATCATGTTAATCCACATCATGGAAGGACAATGAAGGGCAAGAGGGAAGAGGCTTGAAAGCTTTTTAAGATATGAAGTATTACAGGGGGGTCAATAGGATTTGCAAAGTTAGCAACGATAGTAGAGTGTTTTCTGAACAAGAGACAATCATAAGATCTTTGTGGAAAGAAGGCTAAATTGTTCTTCACAGGCATAAATCATTGTAATATTCTTGACAATTCTTATTATAATTAGCATATTGCACTTACTTGCTGCTTTCTCTATGAAGCAGCAAGAAAGGATATTCTGTGGTGATTCTGGAATGAAGCACTAATGTCATTCCACAGAGAACAGAAAGTAGAAAATGACTACTCTGAAGGGTTATGAAAAAAGCACCACAGGGCATACATATTTCCATAATCAAAATAGATGAATATTATCTCCTCCTCTGAGAGACATTTTTTTCCTTTTTCTTTTTTTTGCATATTTCAAGCCAAGGCTGTGGATGTGATGAATGTGATTCCAAAAATCTTCAAGAAAAATATACTTACACTACCTACCAAGTACTCTAGTATCTTACTACTTTCAAGCAATGTAAATAAAGCTTTAAAACATAAATTGAAAGATTTTTTTTTTATGATCAACCCAGTCCAAGATTCTAGCACAGCTAATAAGAACTTATTTTTATTTCCATACAGATCAAAGTTCTGTGTCCCCCATATATAAAAATTATATTGTAAAAAGACACTAAATTTAAAGACACGAAGAACAAGTCATGCCACATATTAATGATACGTTTTTAAGAAAAATAACTTTCTAAAAGTGCAAGATAGCTTTTTAAAATACCATGGTTTTGATATATTACTTATTTTTAATCATAGATTTGACACATAGTAAATCAAACAGTAACAAAATATAAAGCACATAAGGCACCAAAGACAATGTAACTTCCTTGTTAACTTCTTTCACAATAAGAAAACAGCTAAGAACATGCAAAATACTGATAATTGGTTACACTGGCTTTTCTTTATAACTTTTTGTAGCAAAACCACCTGACTTTTAATGGTAATATTTGGCATAACTCTAAAAAAATAAAGAGTCATTTGTATTTTGAATTACATTATTCAAGTGTTGAAATGAGACAATGATATTATTCAGAAATGAGAAGGATATCCATTTTCTCATAAAATTATGCTGAATCATTATGAATATTTGTAATAAGGTAAAAATTATTGTTATTCACAGGGATATTGGAAAGGTAGCATGTTGAGATCTGTATTTTGACTTGTTTTAAGCAACTTTTAAGGGTATTCTATAAGGAATTCATATGTAGACCTCACATAATAATTATTAAGTAAAAACACAGCCATTTAAAAGCGAAATATAAGACAATATTGTCCTGACTAGAGAAATAAAATTGAATATTACGAAATCATAATGAATTTCTTTTTTTCTTCATTGTGAATTCTTGAAGCCATCTTAAAGAGGAAATGCCTCTTTTTTTTTTTTTGGAAAGTTGATGTCACTCAGTTACTGCAGTTCCATTTCTTGGTAATAAATATGATTGTATTTTAATTTGTGTTTTCTTTGCTCACTCAGCATTTTTCTGTTTGATAACGTAGTGAATGAACACATTCTAACCATTGATATTTAACACACACATGTTTAAATGGGTTTGGAGGTTTTGGTGGGTTGGTTTTTCCTTTTTTAAGATCTGATCTTACATGTTGTTGTTCTTGTTTGTTGTTTGTTTGGGGTTTTGTTTTTACAGAAACATTTCCCTGCATACCCACAAACCACAACTATATTTTTCATTGAATAATAAGTACCAGCTATACCACTAAAGATTATCTCACAGCTGCACTGTATTATTGGTATATTAGACTGAATATGTTAATATTGGCAGGATGAAGTTATAGCAAATATGAGAAGAGTTGGAAACAACCTAATAGCAGTGCTTCATCTTTGCTGAATCTCCAGATCTATGTCATTAGTGAGGTAGTTTAGAAATACAAAAATTCATTACAAAAACTCCATATTTTTCAATATTTTTCTGCAGTGGGGGAGTAATAAACTTGACATTTTAAACTTGAAATTGTAAAAAAATGCTATTTTTTTCCTTTTTCTTTTCATACTTAAAGTTTCCATAAAGAAATAATATTAGACACATTCTAGTTCCTTGTGAAATCACAGAAAAATGCTTGCAAATTTTGTCTTAATTTGGTATTTCACTCATATGAGATTAATGTAGAAATGCATTACTTTGATCTAACAGTCTATCATACCTAGACGAAAATTTGAAACAGCATCTTTTTCAATAATTTAAATGAAGCAAGGATATGAAACAATTATTTTCAGTCTTTTCACTATTTAAAAAAATAAATATATTTATATGAGGTATTACTTTATTAAGAAAATGGGAGTTATTGATCAAACTAATTCTGCAATAATCTCAACGATTTCTTCTCAGTTTTGCTTAGTTCATAGGACGTTGTAATAGAATTTGTTTGCTTTGCAAAACAACTGTAGCAAAGGCCACTTCTCTGTCTATTTCCATGTAGCAGTTACAACAGGGAAAACACTCAAGGTACAGCTATGAAACGTATATGTAAGAGAAACAAGAAATATCCCACATTGGGCTTTGAATTGACAGAACTACAGCATGATTTGGCCTTTCTTTTTTTTTACCCTTTAAGAGTACTTACAATTCATTCAGTGTATTTAAACAGTTCAAAGTTTTCCTTTCACTGTTCTAAGTCCTGCATTATAAAAGGATTTCTCAGCAACAAGGTCTCAAAAATATTTTCTCGGCATATTTCGGTCCCTCTGGTCTCTTCTTCTTTCATCTGCTGTGTTCTGTGTGACAGAACCATCAAAAATTGAAAGGCTCTGGTGGATATTCTCTATGTTATATTCTTCCATGACATAATTCTTCTAAAAATTCTCAAAAATAGACAGTATGAAGGAGCAAATACCAACATTTTAATGGATCTTTATATGATTACTCCTTTCATATAGTTTTTTTTTTGCCTACCTAAATTACTCTTTATATGTGACTAAATAAATAAAAAAGAAAATTAACATTTTTGAGGGGGAAGACTTTCATTATTCAAAGGCATTCAGAGGACTCTAAAGATTTATTAAAAGTACGGCCATATTGCTAAAAAGTATCAAAATCTAAATACTAGGTACCTTTATCAAGAAATACAAAATCATTAGTTTAGCATATGAGAAAAATATGGAAAATGAACTAAGAGCACTGGTTTGTTTAAATGCTTAACAAATAAATGCTAAATCACAATTTGTTTATTTTTAATAACTACTTGATTAATGTAAGCATATTACCAGTGCAAATTAAAATATTTTATCATGATTTCAATAAAACTAATAATGAATTTTGATTTAAGTGAATTAAACTTTGTATCAAAATTGAGGAGCAACATTTTGAATCATGTTACAGGGATTTGAGACATAGATGTGCTTCTCAGGTCTCCTCTCTTTGAAATTCTGTGTACTCATATTTTGAAAACTAGAAATAACTCAAAATATTTTATATGAGGACAATGTTGGTGCCCTTTTTTTTGTCCTAAACAAATAAACCAAGTTCCCTTAAACAAAGATATTGTGAAAATTGTTTTTTTATTTCTGTGAATTGAACTTTATTCACTTGCAGAATATACTAAAAATTGTTCACATAACTCAGTGATGAACTACTAAACTTCTGCCAAATTTTTGGTTGATATTTTGTGGCTTCTAATTTAAGAAGTATCAGTATCTTTATCACAAACCCTTTACTATCTCTAGAGGTCTAATTTATTCCTTCCATTATACATAATCATTTACTTTGCCTAGAAATACATTTTCTTTTGTAATTAAACTAATGGGTAGGCTTTTCAGACCTCAAGTATGCATATATCAAGAAAATTTTCAAGTGACACATGAAATTATCTAATCAGTTCAAATCAAATTTTAGGTTGATGTTCTTTCTCCATGAAGATCTGTTCAGTTTTTATTACATTTTATTTCAACTTCACTCCCATTATGTAATTTGATCTGCTTTCCTAAGTAGAATATAGTTTATTCAGAGAAGGAATTATATGTTGTAATGACTCCAGAGATGGGACATTCACAACTTCTCT
>VYZT01060861.1:0-16188 GCA_013400735.1 Pomatostomus ruficeps
GAGAGCAGGAGAAGGGTCTGAGCAGAGCCCTGAGAGCAGGAGAAGGGTCTGAGCCCGGCTTTCCCTGAGAGCAGTAGAAGGGTCTGAGCCCGGCTTTACAGCCCTGAGAGCAGGAGAAGCAGCGAAACCCCAGCACCTGGAGCACCGTGGTCCTTCACAGCCCTGTCCAAGCACAGCTGGAGCCAGGCAGCCCTGACACCTCCCCACAGGGCTGTGGCGCTGGTAAAACGCATCTCCAAGCTCCTGGCCCAGGCACAAACAGCAGTTAATGATCATCTGGTTTAATAATTAGACTTGGTGATCTTAGAGGGCTTTTCCAACCTTAAAGATTCTCTGATTTCAGCAGAATCGCCTCACTGCCACCCCAAAATGAACAGGATGTCACACTCTGACTCAGACTCAACATTTTGGAGCTGTTGAAGCATTTTGGCATCTGAGTCTCCCATGTTACATATATTGACCTCTTCATTACNGCATCTCCAAGCTCCTGGCCCAGGCACAAACAGCAGTTAATGATCATCTGGTTTAATAATTAGACTTGGTGATCTTAGAGGGCTTTTCCAACCTTAAAGATTCTCTGATTTCAGCAGAATCGCCTCACTGCCACCCCAAAATGAACAGGATGTCACACTCTGACTCAGACTCAACATTTTGGAGCTGTTGAAGCATTTTGGCATCTGAGTCTCCCATGTTACATATATTGACCTCTTCATTACCATAACTGTCACACCCTGTGGTGCCTCCACACAGCTGCTGGTGAGTCTTCTGTTTAAAACAAATTCTGGGTGAATGGGGAGATTTCAGGCTGTTTTCTTGAGTCTGGCAGTTTGGTAACTTCCAACAAGCCACTCTCTTACCTTCCAGTTAAGCAAGAAAACCTTTTCCCACCGCTGCAGCCAAAGGCTCGGGGTCGTGTCCTTACAAGGTCCAAATTACAATTAACCATCGAAATTTTTTAAAGAAGGGTTCTGAGCCCAAGCAGAGCTGAAGTTCTACCCACTCCTCTTGCCTTTCTCCAATGGGAAAAGCCACCTCTGCCTCTGTCCCACAGCAGCTTTCCCTCCTCCACCCCACAAACCCTCATGGACTCAGCGTGGTGCTCACCCCTTATCAGCTGCCTGGGCATGGGTGGCATCCCAGGAAAACCCTCTCCAGGTTTGTGTTTTCCCACATTTCTGAGGGCTGGCAGCCGAGGACAGCTTGGCTCCATCATCTGCCCACCGTGTGCACCTCAGCCTGATTTCAAACCTCTCCCGGATATTGGGGGGTGGAAGGGAAGGACGGGGGATGTGGGGAAGAGCAGGGGGCCGGTGCTGAGCTGCACGTCTGGGGTGAAGCAGAGGGGCGAGGAGGCCGTCGGGGACGCGGGGTGTGAGGTTTGCTTTGCAGACTGAATCAAGCGCTGGGAAGCCGGTGAATTAGCTGTGTTTGCTGAGCAAACGCTGCCGGGAGGGACAGGCAGAGCGCGAGGGTTTAAGCACACAGTCCTTTATTTGCCAGCAAACATCTCCAGCTCCTCCTCTCCCTCCCCTGCTCCTCCGCATGCCCTCCCCAGCTCTGCACTCCGAGGAGGCTGGAGGATGCCTTCCAAGAGGAGGAGGGGGGAAATTCCCATGGGAGATGCATTTTCTTTCACCAAGGCAGCCAAGACAAGAGTGGTGGCTTTTTGTGGCTGGAATTTTTTTGTGGCTAGAATTTTTTGTGGTTGGAATTTTTTGTGGCTGGAATGTTTTTGTTCTAAATAAATTATTAAATGCACTCACATTCAGTCTGATTTCTCCGGGCTGTGTTTTCCACCTCAGACGAGGGTTGTGCTCTGGATGGACACCCTGAGGGCGCTGAGGACACCAGGCTCAGCACCGCGACTTGGGGGAAGGTGGTGCTGCTGAAGTTTGGGGCTCAGCTGCTGCTTCTTGACAATATCAGATGGATTTTCTTTGGCCACCATCAGTTCTTTGGGTTCTAATGCTTCTCAAATTCCTCTCCCAGCCACAGCTCCATTGGTGTGGGAGAAGTAACCAAGCCTTCTTGAGGAGCTGCTGTGGGAATTCCAGCCTTTGTCCCTCGGCTGGCAGCAGCTGTGCCAAACTGAAGTGCCAGGTCCCCCACTGTGCTGGGCGCAGGGTGAGAAATGTCACCTCCCTGTTGCTGGGACTGGCAGGGGAGGGTGGAGCTGCACAAGAAGGATCTGGAGGAAGAGGTGAAGGCAGCAGAGAGGTGAATTCTGCCTCGTGGCCAGGGGTTGATCAGCATTCAGCTCAGAGGGAGCTGCCAAAATCACTTTCCCTGGAGATGTTCATCATTTCACCCGGTCTGGAGCACCTGAACATTAAACACGATCTTCACCCAGCCCTGTCTGGCTGTTACCAGCTCCTCGTGGGTGCACAGAGCTGAGCCCACCCCTGATGGTCTGGGCAGCAGCACCGGGGGCTCCAGAGTGACCCTCGGCACATCTGTGCTGCTGCCTGGGACATCGGATGGATTTTCCTCAAGGAAAATGAGACAAGATGGGACGTCGCTGTTGTACGTGACACGGAGCCAGCACACACAGACACTCAGCCAGTTCAAGAAGCGAAAGCCCCAGAGTTTATTTTGCATTTCCTTATATATGTACTAAAAACTCCCACGTGATTGGAGGAAAAAATTCCCACACACGCTGTGTCTTGAACCAAAAACCTGGGAAAACAGGTGCTCATGTACTGTTTACAAGAACTGTATCATTGTTTTCGTAGAATACATGGGAAAGTCGAAACTGTCAAGAAGCAGAAGAAACTGTTTTCAGTTTTCAGCATCCACAATGGAACCTTGCTGATCATCGCTTCCTGATTTCTACACAAGCCCAGACCCAACTCTGGAAATTCTGGCTGGAAAACCAAGCTGCTCGTCCACCCTGAAGTTCCTCCCAGTTACCTGTTGATGTCCCACATCCCTTTGGGTGTCCCTAAACCTCCTCCCACATTCCTCAGGCCTCCCCACCACACTCCGGCCTGCTCCAGCCTTTGGCCAACAAACACGTGGCACAAATGATCTCCCAGCTCCCGCAAAAATGCCGGGGCCAGGTTGCCACCTCCATTCATAAACCATCCTCCCCCACCAGCCACTGCTGGAGCGGCTTTTATGGAACAATCTTAATGTTCATTCACCCTTTGAAGGCCAGGTGCTCGGCCAGCAGCTGTGCTCCGCATGCCGCTGCCTGAATTACTCCTGGCTGGCACCATGCAAATCATTCATTATTAAACCACTCGTGTGCTCGCCCTGAGGCTCGATCCAGTGCCACCACCGTGGATATCAGAGGATCCTGGCCATCTGTAAAAGCAGGAACACCCTCTGTGCCTGTCTCTGCCAGCACTGCCCTTCCTGGTGACAGTGGTGGCACATTAAGGGAAAGCCACGCCCTGGCACCTGCCAGGGTGCCCCAGGGGAGGGGATTAGAAATGAAAATGCACCAAGTGAGGCTTTCTCGGGGTGTGGGTTATTGGTGGTGACAAATCTTCACTGCAGAAGCGGAGCAGGGCTGATTTGCACCTTCCAGTGTGGGGAGCTTTGTCTGGGATTAGTGGGAGATTGCTGGGGAGGGGCAGAGCCTCATTCCCTTGTCCTGGTTAATGCCGCGCTTTTCTCCGGTGCATGTTGCTGTTTGAGCTGGATTTAATTACTCATTGCAGGAAATGCCTCGGCTTCTCCCAGTGCCTCCCGCTCAGAGGGGAAGGGGGGAGTTAATCCAGGCCAACGTGGGAACAAACCCTCCTGTACAAGCAGGTCCTGATCCCATAATTTGCTCTGCAAAGGAGCACGTGCCCAGGCACACCAAACCATCCCGGGGGACTCGGACGGTGCACCTGAGCTCCCTCACCCGACAAACACCCAGCAGAGCCCCAACTGTGCCACGCAGCACTGATGCCTTAGGATTCAGCTTTTATATTTTTCAGCCCCTGTGCTACTTTAGTGGGACTCTCCAACTCCCCACGGCCTGGGAGCTCCTGTTCTCCCACCCTGCTCAGACCCAACAAATCCTCTCCAGGCTGCACTCAAGGACACCTCGTTGGCCCAGGCCCCCAAAGATGGAAACGGAGCCTCTAAAAGAGGGGACAGACTTGGGCTCAATTCCATCATCCCCTGCAATTGTCACTGGAGAATGAACCCTGATCTGGGAATGGATCCAAACTGATCCAAGTGGAGCAAACTCGTGCCCCGGGGTCCATCTTGGGTGTGGCCTCTCCCGGAGAGGCTCTGAGTGCCCGAGGTGTCCCTATTGAAGGCCCTGCAATAAATCCCCATTTTATTTTCTTCATCTTGTCTGGCCTCTGTTCTAGGGAGCCTCTAATCAGGCATCAGCACCAACAGCAGCCACCCACACCCTGACTGGGGAGGCAAAAAGGAGCAGGGAGAAGGAATTTTCCCTGAAGAGAAGGAATCTTCCCTGTGTCCCATCACTGCTCATGGCAGAGGAAGGGGCAGCATGAACTGTCTGATCCCCAGGCAAAGAGGAGCTCCAGGCACCATCCTACAACAGTCCCAGGCACAACCAGGCCATGAACCAGACCAGGCTGTACCCAGGGTCAGGGAGAAGCTGCTTACGACAAGTCCAAGGTCCTGGTCCAGGAGGATGAACCAGAGACAGGCAGAGCTACACCCAGACCGGGAGGAACAAAGGGACAGGGACACCCTCAAGTGGAGCTGCTGGGCCATGGGCACATGGGTCACATGGGTGACCCCGCTGAGGCTGTTAGAGCAGGGAAGGGCAGTCAGTGCTCTCAGGGCCCTGCCAAGGCTCATCTCTGCACCCCCATTCCCTCCCCACCAGGTATCAACTCAATAAAGGTGTGACCCAGTGTCCTGGGGTGATTTTCTGCTCTGTATTTCCCCATCATCTCTGTATGCCCAGGAATGGCTCCTGGAACCTCAAGCTGGCAGGGAAACCTGGCACGATTTGTTTTTATCTCTTTCAGATAAAGCACAAGTTTTTTGGTTTTTTTCCCCATTAGTCTGTCCGGCTGTGAGGTAGGACAGAGGGGGGTTTTATTTTCCTTCTCGCTGGGATTGCAGTTTCTTTTGGGGTTTTTTTCCCTCTTTTTGAACTGTTCAGCTTGGTTTTTTTCCCATCTGGACAATCAGCCCATCCCCGGGGAACACAGTTATGGGATCCTCGCCAGGAGCTGCCGGACACCCCAGCCCAGCTGAGCTGAACCTTTGGAAGGAGCCAAACCAGAGAAAGGAGAGACTCTAAAATCCCCCATCTTTCCCCACAGCAGAGAATGTTTATTATCTAATATTTTTCGGGTTTTTTTCCCTTTGTGCCTGCGTGCACCTTGCTTGTTAAATAAACAGGTTTTTTTCACTTTCCTCCAAGAAGATTTTCTTTTCGAACCTTGGCTGGGGAAGGGGCTGAAATTCTGCCTTTTAGAGGAGACCCCTTTGGGAGCCTCCTCCCAAAATTTGTCTCAAACCGGGACACCCAGCCATGAGATCTAATTTCGGTACGTGGTTGTTTTCCTGCAGTGAACTCATTTATGGCTTTGGTGTTCCAGCGCAGAGGGCTGGGCTTGCAGCTGGAGCTCAGGGGCTGCCTCGCAGCCCTGGGGAGATGAACACTGGAGCTCTGCTCTGCAGGTGCCTCTGGTTTCCTGTGCGGGTGACACCGGTGTCACCCCCTCACAGACCGTGGTGATCACTCCAGGTCTCTGCACCCAAGCCGCTGGATCTCTCACTGAGTTTATTAGGGACTAATTAGCTAAAAACTCCATTCATTGTTGGACATCTCCAGGCCGAGCTGTTCAGCTGGGCTGTGACAACAGGCACTGGTGTGTCCTTAGCTCACCCAGCTGCTGAGCAGGGCCTGTTCAGCTCAAAATGTGCTGCTGGTGGTGGTCAGTGCTCCAAGAGCCCGAGGATCCCCTCCCTGTGAGCAGGGCTCTGACTCAGTGCAGTGCATTCAGTGTCACAGGCAAGCCCAGGGCTCTGATTTACTCCCAGGTCAAAAGGTGGGACGGGAGAAGAGGAAGGAATTTATCACCTCCCACTGCAGAACCAGCGCTGGGAAATGTCCCTGTGCTCCAGCAGCTGCAGCGCACAGCTGGGCACAAGGCACAACCAGAATCTCCCTCTCTGTGCTGGAGCTCCAGGAGCGGGGCACAGCAGATGTGTTTTGGTGGCCTGTCTGACACATTTCCAGGCCATCGAGTCACGGAATCATGGAATGATTTGGGTTGGAACAGATCTTAAAGCTCATCCAGTTCCAAACTCCTACCAGGACAGGGACACCTCCCTCCAGACCAGGCTGCTCAGAGCCCCGTCCAGCCTGGCCTCTCAGTCTGCTCCTCTTCCTCTCCCTGCGCCTTCCCCAGGCTTTCCCGATGTCCCCATCTGTCCCAGTTTCCCAGGCAGAGCTGGCAGCAGGGAGCAGTGACTGGTCACGGTGAGTGCCCTGGAGCCAGGCCTCAGGGAGCCTTTGAACCCAAAACTGCCTCTGGATTTCTTTGTGTTCAGCACACGTGAGTGAAGATAGGGTTGGAAATTCAGAATTGTCATTTTATTTTGCGTGTAGCTCAAAACACCTCGTTAGATTTGCAGTCTTGAAGTTAAGTTTAAAACTGAAAAAATTAACAAACTAAACCCTGGGAGCATCTTGTCCATCAGTCTTAGTAGGGGACTTCATAAAAGCTGGGAAAGGAGCTGGAGATGCTTTTCAGGAGACACAAATTGAAAATATCTGAAATTAACATTATCTATTTTGATTGAGAAGGCAAGCAGGGACAGCGCAGCTCAGAGAATCCCTCCACAGACACCAGGTTTGGTCCAAAAGTTTTGCTGCTGAGTGGCCGATCACAGATCTGGTGCCACTTTAGAGCACTGGTTTTTTCAGAGAGAAACCACCTGGGAGTGGTTTGTAGGTCCCAGTGTCCCTGGAAACCAGTGCAGGAATTCACCCCCACCGGTGGATGTGTCAATCCCTTCCTTTTTCCAGGCTTTCTGTCTCCAGGACAGGACCACGCTGGCAGCAGGAGCACCCACAATCCCTGAGCAGAGCGGGTGCCAGGATGGGGGACTGACAGCTCCTGCTGCACAGAGCTCAGTGTGGCCACTTCTCTTATCAGCTGCCTTATCAGCAGTGACCTCAATCAGCTGTGAGATCTCGGAGCTCACACCTTCCCTGGACAGACCCCGATGGGGTGGAAGGTGAACACCAGCAGATTCAATCTGCTCGCCGTTCTTGTTCTCAGCCGTGAAGCTGAACAGCTGCCTGAGCTCCTGGGGCCGAATCCTGGGCAAATGGGCCATCACGCTCCCAGAGTGGGTGACTGAGAGCCTGGGCAGGAATTCCCACCCTTCAAAGCCGGGTGCTCGGAGATGTTCTGCTGCAGGAAAACCTCTCCTGGTTAAATGTGGGAGAAAACCAACCCCTTCCTCAGTGCCCAGGGGCTGGAGGGGCTCCTGCCCTGCTGGCCTTGGTTCCTGGGCAGGTACCCCCACCCCAGCTCTGTGCTGGAGTCTTCAACTCGTCCTTGTATCCTGGGGACACTTCCCAGCTCCCCAGACAGCCCTAGGGTGTGAGATCCGTCTGCACCCTCCGAGGCTGCCTGGCTCCTCAGCCCTCTCCTCCTGAAGGGCTCTGCCATATGCCCCACATCTGGAGCTGAGCAGACCATGAATAAATCTTCCCGGGATCAAAACCCACATTTGCGAGTCCCGAAAGCCCTCTGGGGTGGCTCAGGTGTGCACGGATGCACGTGTGGGAGCACACACACACACTGCTCCCCATCTCTTCTCCCTCCTCCTGCCCTTTCTCCCTCTTTCATCCTCCTGAAAGGAAACCTGGCGGTTTCTGGGCTTTGTTGGTGGTTAGGAGGACACTGGATAAAGAGGCTGAGAAAGTGAAAGAGGGCGCACAGGGCTGCAGGAGGAGAAGGAGGGGAGAGCAGGAGAAGGAGGGATTCTCGGTATCTACAAGGGAATTAAAGCGCTTTTACCAGAGTGAAGAAATCAGCTAAAGAATGGCAGGCGAACAAAAGCAGCAAGGCTATGGACAAGTCGCTCTGAATAGATCCAGATCCCCTTAAGTTTGTAACACCCCCTACACACTTCTTTTTTCCCCTTCCCCCCCTTAAGCCTTTGCTCCTCACTCCTTCCGAGAACAAATGCAGAGCAAGGGGAAAGGGAAAAAAAATAAAACAACACACCACCACAAGGGAGGGGAGGAGTGGAAGAAAGCTAAAAAAAAATCAAATAAAATAAAAGGTAATCCTCAGCCACTTTGCCCCTCTGGGGGCTGCTCTGGGCCAGATTAAAGGTCCGGTGTGAAACCATTCTGCTATTCAGATGCGATAAGCAGGATTTACAAGCAAAGAGAAAGAGAGAAAAGAATGGGCGAGAGGAGAAAAGGAGAATTATTTGTGTCTCTTAATACTTGTTAAGCACTTCTCTTTTGCTAGACCAGACAAGACACAGCTCTGCTCAAAGTCCGAGCACAATCCTGCCCGCTTGTCCAACACCCCCCCGTCCCTCCCGCCCTGCCCTCCACTTTCTTTGCTCTCCCCCTGCCCCCCTCCGAAGCGAGCAGGCAACACTTTGTTGCTACTGAGCTGAAATTGGTCTCCTCTCGGCGCGGCACACAAAGAGAATGGCAATTAACCTTCCTGTTCCCTGGTGACAGCGATCTAATCAGGGCTGCGCCCGGGCTCTGCCAGCGGCTCCGAGGCAGCGCAGCCTTTGTGCGGGGCGGGCAGCGCGGGGAGGGGGTCCCGCCCGTGGGCTGGGTGCTCCGTGGGTTCCAATCGGGTCAGAGCGGCCGGAGTGGGGCTGGAGAGAAGGATCCGACGCTTGGTGGGCACTGTGGGTGTGAATCGGCACCACTATCATCAAAACCTCCCTGAGAAATGAGGCAGGGACCTGGAGGAGCAGGTGCAGGGCAGGCCACAAACGTGCTCCGAAGGCTGGAGGAACTCGCACGAAAAATTCTGGGAGAACTGGGGTTGTTCAGCCTGGAGAAGAAAAGGAGACCTCAGAGCCCTTCCAGTGCCTGAAGGGGCTCCAGGAGAGCTGGGAACAAACTTCCTGTCAGGCCCTGCAGCAGCAGGACGAGGGTCAGGGTTTAAACTAAAAGAGAGTTGAGTCAGACGAGATGTAAGGAAGAAATTTTTATGCTGAGGGTGATGAAGCACTGGAGAGGTGACAGAAGCTCCATCCCTGGAAACACTCAAGGTCACGTTAGATGGGGCTCTCAGCAACCTGCTGGTGGCTTTCAGAGGACACTTCCAACCCAAAGCATTCCTTGATTCCATGGAATTCTGGCCCAGTGCAGACCTGGCCCAGTTTGCTCTGATCGCTGGGGCCCACTGGAGAGGCAGCAGCAGCACGAGGCTGCAGAGGCACTGCAGGAGGTGTCTGGGGAGACCTGGTGGGACCCCCAGGCAGAGCCAGGACCATCCTGTGGAGCTGAACGGTCCCAGAGGTCCTTGGGGCCACAGCCTGAGGACACCAGGAGAGTTCTGCCTCTCCTCAGCGCTGCTGCTCATGGAGGATTAATCAACCCTCGCTGCTTCTCCACATTCCTGGGACCTGGATGACCGGAGAATGATCCCTGTGGGAGGAAGGAGAGAAAGGCCGCCCCAGCCTCCCAGGCCCAGAACTCTCCTCCGGATGGGGAAGGCACTTGTGGTGCTTTAAACCCAAAATCCTTGGGTTTAAAACTTCTATAGGAGCTTTCTTCTTTCCTTTTTTTTTTTTTTAAGTGGAAAATAGGGTTGTTTGAAAAGCCACGACCACCCTTTACAAAGGAACCACTATTCACCAGTGACACCTTTTAGTAGTGCTCCTCCACTCCATAATTTTCCAATTTTTTGGTGAGGATTGGGGATGAGGAACAGCCAGTGCATTACTAAAAGGCTAAAATGTAAGTGCTGCATTTGAGGGAGAAAACATGAACCTCCTGCAGGTCAGTCAAAAAAGGAGAAATATTTTCTTTTCTTTTTTAGAAACCTCTGAAAAATCCCTCTGCTGAGCAGTTCTCTAATTGTGACAGCAAATGAGGCAGAGGTCTCAGAATCAGCCTTTTGCTTTCTGGTGAGCCTTACCTTAGATCCCAGAAATGACAAAAATGACAGTGAATTGACCTCTTGCAGACCACAAAAAACCCCAAAACCCACCCAATAAACACCACTAACAAACCAACCCAATAAACACCACCACTACCATCCCAAAAAAACCCCAAACTTAATTCACTTTATTTTCTTCTTTTTATTTCTAAGAAAAAAAAAATCTCAAAACTGTTGCTAAAGCAGTGAAAATTCACCTTTTCCTCATGCATTAGAACTAAATTTTCCTTTTGTGGCCAAGCAGCAGATCTGTACCTACAGTTTGAGGCCAACCTGATGGGAGATGGATATTCCAGCCTGGAGATTTACCAACCCACCCATACAGGAAGCTTTGTCCATAAAAGCCAATTTAATGTTTGTGGTGTGGAGCTGAAAGTTCGGAGCCTTCTGGTGGCGAGGGCTCTTCTGTTTGTCCTCGCACACCTCGGTGACAGCTTTGTAATCCAAAAAGGTGCCAACACCTGGAGCTTCCTAACCTGCTTAGAGGCCTCGGTGCTTGCTCGGAGCCCGCGGGAGAGGAGGGGATTTTAGGGAATCCTCCTCCGGAGCTCACTGACCATTCGGAAGGTGATGGAGCCGCTGCTCTGCCTCTCTGTTCGGCGGCGCTCCGGGGGATGGCTGCATCCACCTCCGAGAGATAGGCGCCAACATCTCAATTACACCTAAGGAGGAGAATAATTGAGCCGAAATTGATTCAAACGGCGGCAATTAAAGCAAAACTCGGCCCCCCGCCGAGGCGCGGCTTGTTTTGAACTCATAACCACAACAAAAAAAATCATCGTGACAGGGCAGGATGGCGCCCGTCCCCTCCTGCCAGGTTCAACCATCGGGGGGTGCCCGACCTTCCCCCGCAGGCGCTCGGGGCGCGGAGGGGCCGTTCAGCACCATGGCCAGCGGCGGGAGCTTCCCGGCCCCTTCCGTGCCCGTTCCCTGCCCGTTCCGTGCCCGTTCCCTGCCCCATCCCTGCCCGTTCCGTGCCCTCTCCCTGCCCTTTCCCTGCCCTTTCCCTTCCCCCTCCCTGCCCTCTCCCTGCCCCCNCCTGCCCGTTCCCTGCCCTTTCCCTTCCCGCTCCTTGCCCTCTCTCTGCCCCATCCCTACTCGTTCCCTGTCCTCTCCCTGCCCGCTCCCTGCCCGTTCCCTGCCCCATCCCTGCCCTCTCCCTGCCCTTTCCCTGCTCTTTCCCTACCATCTCCCTGCTCGTTCCCTGCCCGCTCGTTGTCATTTCCCTGCCCCTCCCCTGCCCCTTCCCTGCCCTTTCTCTGCCCGTTCCCTGCCCTTTCCCTGCCCGCTCCCTGCCCGTTCCCTACCCGTTCGCTGCCCACTCCCTGCCCTTTCCCTCCCCTTTCCCTGCCCGTTCTCTGGCCTCTCTCTGTCGCATCCCTGTCCACTCCCTGCCACGTCCCTGGTCTCTCCCTGCCCGTTCCCTGCTCGTTCCCTGCCCTCTCCCTGTCCTTTCCCTTCCCGCTCCTTATCCTCTCTCTGCCCCATCCCTGCCCTTTCCCTGCCTGCTCCCTGCCCGTTCCCTACCCTTTCGCTACCCATTCCCTGCCCTTTCCCTCCCCTTTCCCTGCCCGTTCTCTGGCCTCTCTCTGTCGCATCCCTGTCCACTCCCTGCCACGTCCCTGGTCTCTCCCTGCCCGTTCCCTGCTCGTTCCCTGCCCTTTCCCTGCCCGTTCCCTGCCCGTTCCTTGCCCATTCCCTGTCCTTCCCCTTCCCATTCTTTGCCCTTTCCCTTCCCGTTCCCTGCCCGTTCCGTGCCCTTTCCTTACCCTTTCCCTGTCCATTCTCTGACCACTCCCTGCCCTTTCCCTTCCTGCTCCTTGCCCTCTCTCTGCTCCATCCCTGCTCGTTCCCTGCCTGTTCCCGGCCCTTTCCCTGCCCATTCCCTGTCCTTTCCCTGCCCTTTCCTTGCCCGCTCCCTGCCCTCTCCCTCCTTGTTCCCTGCCCATTCCCTGCCCTCTCTCTGACCTCTCTCTCCCCATCCCTGCCCTCTCCCTACCCGCTCCCTGCCGTCTCTCTCTCTCCGCCCACTCCCTGCCCGCTGACCCCAGGGCTGCCCAGCTGGGATGCTGTTCCTCCTGCTCCATGCAGAGCCAGCAGCATTCCCAGCACGGGTCCCATGGTGTTTCCTCCGCACAAGGAGAGGCTGAGGTCATTTGGAGAGTTCTGCCCAGAGGGGACCAAGGAGAGACTCATCGGGGGCTGCGGGAGGGGCAGTGGAGGGACAGCTCTGAGCTCTGCTCCCTGTGACAGGGACAGGGCCCAGGAATGGCTGGAGCTGGGTCAGGGAGGTTGAGGCTGAATTTCAGGGAAAGGTTCTTCCCCCCGAGGGTGCTGGGCACTGCCCAGGCTCCCCATGGAATGGGCACGGCCCCGGGGCTGCCAGAGCTCCAGGAGCGTTTGGACACTGCTCCAGGGATGCCCAGGGTGGGATTGTTGGGGGGTCTGTGCAGGGCCAGGGGTTGGACTCCGTAATTCTTGTGGGGCCCTTTCCACTCAGAACATTCCGTGGTTCTGATTCCTCCATCCCATCACAGTGCCACGGCAAGGGCTCGGTGAACGTTGCCTTTCAAGGATATTTCTCCATCCTGGGCTAGGTGGAGACTGGATGGATCCCCAAATCACTGGATGGATGCCCAGATCATGGGATGGATCCCCAAATGGCCGGATGGATCCACAAATCACTGGATGGATCCCCAAATCACTGGATGGACTCCCAAACCACTGGATGGATCCCCAAGTCACTAGATGGATCCCCAAATCTCTGGGTAGATCCCCAAATTGCTGGATGGATCCCCAAATCACTGGATGGATCCCCAAGTCGCTGGGTGGATCCCCAAATCATGGAATGGACCCCCAAACCACTGGATGGATCCCCACATCACTGGATGGATCCCCAAAGCTCCGGATGGATCCCAAATCACTGAATGGATCCCCAAATCGCTGGATGGATCCCCAAATCGCCAGATGGATCTCCAAATGGCCAGCTCAACGGCTGGGGCTGGGAGGGACCTCTGGGGGTCACCTCACCTCCCTCCCTTCCCAAGCAGAGTCCCCTGAGCACCTCACTCTGGACTGTCCCCGCAGCTCCTGGACACCTCCAGAGGAAACTCCACCAATCTCTGGAATTTTGCAGGGAAAATTCTGGATTCTCCCCGATGCTCAGTGGAACCTGCTGAGTTTCAATTCCTGCATCACCGTGCAGAGCCTGGTCCTCTTGTCACCCCCCTTGAGCCGGTGACAGAAATCCACAGGATCCCCTGCCAGCCTTGCCTGCTCCAGGATCGGCTCGGCATCGCTCCGCACAGAGAGCAAACAAGAGGCATCAATTAGAAGTAATTACCACCCCCTCCCCATAACTTAAGAGGCTAATATTAGCCTTCATTTTTAAGAAAGGTAATTTGACGCCCATAAATTACAATTATAAAAACTTCATTAGAGTCGGTAGCAATCCATCCACCATTGTTCTAATTACACACTGTAGGAGTAATGAATGCTAATGGTTTAATGTACAATAATTACCACAATTGAAAAATAATAATAATACAGAACAACCTCAGTTATCCAAATGTCATGGGGGACGTGGAATGGGTTGGGGTAATCGTGGTTTCAGATAATTGAGGGGCTCTTCAGCGTGATTAATAGGTGATGTGACCTCTGGGTGGGGAATGAGGAGTTTTAAATAAATGCAGCGTGGTCAAGTGAGGGAAGGCACCATGCAGGGAGGAAAAATCCAGCGTCTTCTGGCTCAGCTTGGAATTTCACCGGACATTTTGGATCTGAAGTAGATTTATTGGGTTTGCCACTGAACTGTGGCACCTCCCGATGATTTCTGGGTGTGGCTGGCGGGGTTTAAAGCAGAAATACGGGGCTGTGTTGGAAATGATGGGCAGAGCACAATCCCAGCCCCTTGCAGCCCAGAGGCGACGCTGGATGTGGGTTATTCCTGGTGGGATGGGGTTCGGGAGGTCTGCAATCCAACCCTGTGTCCAAGCAAACCCAACACTGGATTCAGAACCGATTTTTTTGTCTTGAACCTCCAAGGATGGGGATCCCACAATTTCCTTCAGCCCCTATTCCACTTTTTATTTATTCTCCTGGTGAATTTTATTTCCTTGCATCCTATCCAATCCTCTCGGAGCAGCCCAGGTTTATCCACCAGTTCCTCCAGACCTGTAGCCAGCCCTGGTTTTGTGAGACATCCCTGGAGGCTGAAGGAAGATCCCATCCATGTCCCACGGACTGATTAGGAACAATGAATTCTCAATACGTTTCCTCTTTAATAGGAGCCTAATTTATAAAAATGCAGATAATATATCAATGGAAATTAACTTCACACTTTTCCTTACCCCGGCAGGTTGAGCTGCAGGTGAGTGCAATGTAATTAAGAAATTAAAAGGTAATTTCCACATATGCTTTCTGCTAATCTAACTCGGCAATCATTTAATTTACAGCGGGGGACTGGCAAGGAGGGAAGCCAAAATAAATAAGATAATAGTGGGTTTAATCACTCCGTGGAATGGAGGAGTGGAGAGGTGTCTGCGTGGAGCCACAGGGAGAGGTGAGGTGACCCCTCCAGTGCTGCTGATTGAAAGCCAGGCTTGCTTTTAATTTCCCTTCCAGGAGCTCAGACTTCGAGCCACCCAAGTTTCCTGATTTCTAAAATAATTTTTTTTTAAAAGTCAACTTTCAATTTCCTCTTAAAATTGTTGTTCCATTTCCAGCAATTAATTTTTTTTCACGGCACCTGACAATTTTGGCTTCAAGATCTTTACAGAAGAATAGAATTTTTTTTCTGGATCACTGAAATCTTTCCCATTCCCAGCAACTGAGACAGTACAGAGGTTTCCCAGTACAGACCAGTTAACAACGAGTAGCTTTGCACTGGGAAACCCCTGGGGAAACTGAGGCACGGCCTGACCAAAAGCATTTTTTGAGCAGTTTCAGCCCCCAGCGCTGCTCACAACCAGCTATTCCCCTCCCCGGCCCCTCCATCCCGCGCCTCCCTGAGCTCCAGGTGCCCCGGGAGGATGCAGGGATGCCGGGGAGAGGATTTGGGCTGGAACACCTGGAGCCATGCATGCCAGAGCCGCCTCAATAGCGGCAGAGCCCCAGCCCCGGGGCCCCAGCGGGGGATGCTCCTCATGGAACTCCGGCTTTTTGTTCCCAAACCCGGGCTGCTGCCCACCCCCCTCGGCCCCCTGCGCCGCTCTGTGCGGGAGCTGAGCTGCTTCCTCTCATTCCCTGGGGTCCCAGCAGCATTCATATGGGAGCTTAATCCTCCAGAGAGGTTGGACATGGGATTAGCGGTGGTCCTGGAGAGATGGGGCCCAGCTCCCCCCTCCAGCAGTCTGTAATGCACCATCGTCCCTCCTGGAGCCCTCTCCTTGCGACAGCAGGGACGAAGGGACCTGTGCCTCCGTGCCAGGAGGGCTCTGGTGGCTGCTGTGCCACCCCTGAGCAGGGCTGCATTATTATCCCCTCTCAATAATTTATCTGATGAGTTGCAGCCCGCTTTCACCGAATGAATTATTCCCAGAGCAGGGGGAGGTGATATTTGTGCTCTTTGTGCAGCTCGAGAAACGGTCAAATAATATTTGCCCAGCAAATTGTTAAACGGCAATTCCTCTGTCACTCACCGAGTCAATTATTCACTGAGCACTTGTTTACCTGGGGCCGGGGCTCCCTGCCTGCCTGGTGCCCTGCCTGTGCCCTGCCTGTGCCATTCCTGTGCCCTTCCTGCTCCCTGCCTGCACCTGGAGCAGGACGGCACCTGCACAAACCAGCAAAGGGGTGCACATCAGCCTGAGCTCCTAAACCATGGCCAGGGGTGGTGCTTCCTTAGGAGTGGGGAACAGTTTCTGGGAAGGATGTCTGGAACTGGACAATACCTTCAATGCCCCTTCCATTCCATCTTCCTTTTTTCCCCTCTTTTTAATTTATTCCCCTTCCTTCCCCCTCTTCCCCCCCCCTATTCCCCGCGATTTTCCCCCTTTTGCCTCCCTTTCTCCCCGTTCTCCCCTTTCCTTCCCTATACCCTTCCCTTGCCGCACCTTCCCTTGAAGGACAGGGCCAGCAAAAGATGCTCCTGCCCTTC
>VYZT01060865.1:8814-26759 GCA_013400735.1 Pomatostomus ruficeps
GGGGGGGGGGGGAAGTTGGCGGAAGCCCACATCACATTGAAACAGTTCAGAAGAAACACAAAGTGGTCACAGCTCACCTACTCAACAGTGCATCATGCACCCTTTGTACTTTCTGTCATTAGAGTGACTCTAGCAGCACCCAGCAGAGCATCTCAAAAAGAAAAATATCACTTTCACATAAATTGCTGAAGAGGGCCTTATTCCTTCAGTGTGTACCACTCAGAGTTTTACCTGACTGTCTGCATGATTAAGTAATGGCTCTTGAGATCCCAGTGTTCCTGAAGAGGTTCTGTAGCACAATGAATTGGGATGGGTATTTTGTTGAACTGTGACAGCGGATTATGCTGAAACTTCTGACAAGCACTGAGACTCCTAGGCTGACACCCAAAGCCCAGGGAAGGAGGTAAGACATTGGACTTCTTTGTTAACCAGTACTCTATTCAGAGATCCCTGCCCATTTCTCAGGAGGAGTCCTACAGACACAATGCTCTGCTTCTATTTTGAAAAGAAAAGTAAAATCAGAACTTGCATGGTGTGCTCACAGCTCAGATATTCTCACCAGGTAATGTTTCCTCCTGATGTACATTTCGAATTCCAATCCTCTTGCTGAGTTAAAAAACCTAGGATTTAATATAAATAATATATTAACTGTTATATTTGTGAGATAGAATAAATAGTCCCCCTATCTCCTCAGAAGAAACTTCTCTTATATAGTAACAAATGCAACCATAAAAACCTGTGTCAAAAGGAAAATTCCTTTATTCATTATTTGCTCAAATCGCTTTCAAGTGCTAGTTTCCTTATTAGGCTTTCTTTCTGGAAGAAAATATCCTATTATATGTAGCTATTTGGTTCTTTTCCTAAATGCTTATTTCTTCACAAAAAAATACCTTTTATATTTTTCACAGAGAACTTTCACAATAGACTTTCTAAACATTTAGAAGCTTCAAAGGATCACTATTTTTATTCCTACTTTGACATTAATTTTGCTTTTTCTCTTAATACTTATTAATGTGTGAAATATGAGTACTGCAAAAAGAGAACTGCTGTTTATTCTTCCAAAGCAGCACAAGCTGTTTTTCTCATTCTTACTGTGAACTGCTTTGAGCATCATTTCCACTGAGTATGCCAACTTTTCATATTTTGTGAGCCAAGGCCTCCTAATTTCATAGCCAGCTTGCATCATCATGCAAGTTCAATTTCTATTTTATACCTTAAGGATTACAATGATGAAATCTGACCCAGTTACCTTAGGGCTAAAAAGACTCAAGTTTTGATCAGTGATCACTGTCAGCTTTAACACACATTTTCTTTAATCCTTCTTAGAGGGCTGGAGCCATTAGGATTGTTTTTGCTGGGCTTTGGACTGGAAACAATCCTTAATTTAATCATAAACTTTTGTTCACGTCAATCAAATTTTTGGGTCTGTTAAAGTTTCATTAAACATGTTGTGTGTTCAGCCATGCCTAGAGACTTAGGTGACTGACATCCACAGAGAAATTATTCATGGCAGCCAATTTTCTGTCAAGGCCCTCAAAAAATATACCTTTGAATATATGAAATGCAAGGTATTTCTTTCAACCAGAAATAAGCTAAATGACAATACTGCAGGAAATAACAAGATGTGGAACTAAATGTAGTGGAAAATAGGCAAATCATCTCTAATTCCCAATTTATCCACCTCCCCCATTGCATTCCCCATGCTCTCAAATATAGGAATATATAGACAAGGAGAAATCTAATGTGATCAGTCTTTGTTTTTAATGTAGCTAAAGAAAACCGGAATATCACACTTGGAGTTTACTCCATGCTAGCACAGTTTTTAACAGAGCTGTTTCAACATTTTCACCAACTTTTGATAAAAAATTAAGCAGTTTAGTAATGCAGAGCAAAATATTTTGAGGATCTGAGTAAGATCATCAAACTAATTCCTGCAATAGGGATTTTGACTTAAAATGGGAGATCAGCTCACACCACCCAGTTCTAATTTCAGCAAACTTAAACTCCATATTCAGCAGATTGAGAGATTGAATTACTTATTAATCAAGAACCCTGACGCAGGGCTAACTATTTTTTAGTATTTCTTAACTTATTGAGGTTTCTGCTGTGTTTACAAGTACTACACTGTTAGTCACTTCAAAATAAGTTTGTTCCCTTAAAGCAACAATGCCCCGTTATTATCCTACCAGCTACTGCACATATTTTTTTCTAGGGAGAGTTAACCTTTATTAAGTGGGTCAGTGCAAAATCTCCATCCTGCACAAAGCTGGCAGTGGATTGGTCTCATGGACAATGAAGTCAGGTATATTTCTCATGTTTGCAGTGCACATACCATAGCTTTAGTTCTGCCACAGCAGAAAGGAGTGTGGAAGAAAGGCTTAAAAAAAAAAAGCCAGGTATAAAATGGATGTTTCTCCAATGACCCATGAAATTAGCATGGAAGAGGAACAAATTCTTCTAAAAGGGAGATATTCAGGATGCTATGGTAGCCTTGGACACTATCCCTAGTTCAGGAAGAGCTATCTTCCCTCCAGTGATTTCTGCCATCTCACACCCTAAAAAAGTTCATCTCCTGTGTTTTCATTCAGTTGTTTAAGCTTTTTCACACACATTGATTTCTTCCACATATTATCATTTAACTATGACTTTACTAAAGCAGTTCCATCCCAAAAGCTACAGGACAAACGTGCATACAATTCACTAGTTGTGAATATGACTGGAGAAGTTGATCTTTTAGAATAATGTTACTTAAGTAGGCATCAATTTGTAAATAACTGTGATATTTGGATGCCTAACACCCTACTAGTATTTTGGAGTTTCTTAGAAGATAAAACATAGGAAAAAGTTTCATTTTCATAAGCCAAGTATGTGCTGCCTTGCCTCTTTTAAAAGCTATCCAGTGTCCTTTTTTTTTAAGTTGCACACAATTACGTAGTATATTTTATTTTCAATTACAGCTGTATTTAGAAGTACTTAGACTACAATGCTATGGAATTGTATAAATAACAAACTTGCAGCAAAACGTTCACATTATTGTCTGATATTTGCAAAATATTAGAAATTGTTTCCACATCCACCTTTGTAAACATGTAGGTAGCTCCTTAATATCTATCCTTATCTTATACACGCATGTCCAAGTAGTTAATATTACTTCTACTCTAGCATTTCTGACTGCTTGCTATTTGGAAACAGTAGAGATCATTTAAATCCTTGCCTGATTAGCGACTCTGCTTAATGATTAGTGGAAGCTTCAGTACTCTACAGTTGAAAGAGCTTCATTACCTCCAAAAAACCTATATCCCACACTCTTTGGTCCTCTACTTTTTAGAAACCTAATCTTTTTATGCTATTTCATCATAAGAACAGGTGTGAGTGATAGAAGATAGTTACAATACATTTCTATTCTTCCTTAAACACATTAGCATATGCTTTATTATTACAATATGGTTGCACACCACATTAAATTCTGCTTGGTTTTAAGTATGAAACGTTTAAGAAAGGTTTAGGAGATTATGTAATTCAAGATAGCCTTCATACATAGTAAAATTCTAAAAAGTTATTACTACCAGGAAGAACTTTGTTCATTTTGAATTATGCATAACTGTCTTCTGCTGCTTTACTTACAATCACATCATTTAAACACCCTACCTCACAAGGTTCTTCCTGTACTTAACCTGCAGCCATAGTGACACAATTCCATTCCCATTGCAAAGGGGAAAAACAAGTCCAATCTCAATGAAGCAGAAATTTCTGCAAGAATAATAAACTATACACAAAATCTCTGGTCCAGCAATTGCTTCCAAGTTAAAGACACAGAGAAGAAAAAACGCATGCTGAAACAAGTCATTTTTTACCCATTGATCTGATGAAACTGAAGTAACATTAAAAATACTCTTCAACATTAGTGGCAGTGAGAAGTCAATATTGCGGCAAGGAGCGTTGCATTTAATTGCAGGAGGCAAACAGATTACTTTTAACATTTAGTTGTAATAAAAGTAACTTTTTAACAGCCAGATGACTTTACTACCTGTGGTCTGATTTATAACTGTATGTACACATGAACATGTGTGTATAGATTGACTCATGTCTGTGTATCCTTTCACAACTGAGATATCAGTTATAAATATTATATCAGTTATAAATATTGATTAACCTAATTTCTCTTAGCTTAAGTACTCTATGAGACTATCTCACAAACAAGGACCTTCCAAGAGTAGACAAGAAGCAAGACATAGTGTATTTTTCCCCAGGGCTATGCTTCACACGAATTCACAGATGGCTGTTTTGTAGGTTATGGCAGCTCATTGGGTAAATATTATATTCCATAGTTATGAGTGGAAGCAGTGCTGGATCTTCTGCACCTTTTATCTACTGCTATTCAGAATAACTTGAAATTAACTACTCTGGATAGTAGTCCTTTAAACGGTCCAGGTCTTTGTACCTGAGATATATCATAGCAAAGACAACCAGGCTATGAAACCATAGTAACAAACAAGAGAGGGGCCCAACATTTGGACCCAGCTCCTGCCTCTGAGAACACAGATAGTCCAGTGTTTTTCCTCAGTTTGCAAAGAATAAAGTCTAAAAGTTATATCCCTAAGCTTTTGAAGAAGGGAGGGGAGGGGAGGGGAGAGGAGGGGAGAAGAGAAAAGAGAAGAGAAGAGAAGAGAAGAGAAGAGAAGAGAAGAGAAGAGAAGAGAAGAGAAGAGAAGAGAAGAGAAGAGAAGAGAAGAGAAGAGAAGAGAAGAGAAGAGAAGAGAAGAGAAGAGAAGAGAAGAGAAGAGGAAGAGAAGAGAAGAGAAGAGAAGAGAAGGTCTGGCAAAATAGATGGAAGGATGACTGTGTAAGAAATGCAAGAGGAAGGGAGAAAAGGGTTGACAGAAAAGCAAAGGTTCAGGTGCTATGATGTGAACTGTTGTGGAAAATGACAGCAAGAGGGAAAAGAAGATGGAAAAATGAAAGCACAGGAAGGAAATGAAACTAGTGCTGAAAAGAAGAGGAGGCTACATATATTTTAAAAATCCCTTATTATTTATTTTCCCAAAAATAATTTGGCATCACAACTGCATACTTCCTCCGCAAGGTGTTAAATTCCTGAACATAACAATAAAAATTCAATAAAACACTCTGTTAGAGTATTGATTGCATAAAGCCACAGGTTAATGAGCATCTTTCTGACTGGTGAGTCCTGCATATAAATGAGCAATGTGAATCTCAAAAGCTTACAATTCTGGTCCAGCTAAATACTGACCATGTTACCAGTACGTTATAAGGCACTATAATGGATGAAAAATCATTTCTCTTCTCTAAGAACACAATTCTAAATAATAAATACTATTTTACTAAAAAAATGGCAAAGATCAAGGCTACAGAATTAATCCTCTTTAAGAAAACAATATTAGCTAGCTGGATTGCTGTGGGTTGAAGCTCCATCCTTACACATTCTCAGGCATACAATTTTCATTTTCAGAAGCAGTTGCTAGGATCCTCTTCTGTTTCCTAGCAACATATTTTTAACCTACTTTCCTAGTGCATTGCTTACCATGAAAAAGAAGTCTTTGTAGAAGCAAATCTTTACCTCTTCTTTCAACACAAGTATATGCATGTAATAGGAAATTGAATATCTATCTGGAGGAGTGCCGCAATGCCGCCAGCAGGGGCACCGGGCTCCCGCTCGCGGTTTCAGGGGCTGCCGGGCTGCTCCGAAGCACAGGAGGGCTGGCGAAGGTCCTGTATGGGTTTCACCTAATCCACCGATATTACAGGCGCTCCAAGGAAGGAGAGACAAGTGGAGGGGCTCCTCAGATGGTTTATTTGGCACCGGGGTCGTGCCAGAGAAGCGCTGGCACGGTGTGTTATAGTTACATGGGCTTGAATTTGGCGGGCTCTGTATAGGATTGTGAAATACAGAGCCCTCCGGGGGGGGGAAACCAGATACGGGGGGGCAGGGGGAGACAGCAGTGCCTGGCCATGAGGAAAAACTAAAACCTGGCCAACAGCACACCACAACAGAGGAGTTATTGAAAATTCACATTCTTCCCAAGATGAAGTGCAATGAATGCAAAAATGATAATGAAGTATCTCTGAAAAACTGCAGAGTTTGAATTACTGGTGCCCTTGTAATTCTGAAATTACTATTATCTCTTCGGGGGGAGTGGGGGGGGGGCGGGAGGAAGTGTTCCTAATGGAAAAAAATATTGTTTCAGGGGGAAGTTCTACTGGAGAATTTGAGAGAACAACCTAATGAAGGCATAGCTTCTTAAAATAGAGAGTACTCCCTTTTTGATTGCATTAGGATCCTTGGAGTGCAATACACTGGATATTAAAGAATATACCACTAGGGCATATTTTGAAGCCTTAGTTAGAAGCAACAACTGAATAAAGATACTTTTTTAAAAAATAACAAGAAACGACACATATAAAGGTAACAAGGTATACCCTCATTTCCAGTGCCATTCTCATAACCATTGTTTCGACGTCATCTTAGCAATATTTAATTCTTCTGGGACTTTTTACAAAAGCAGCATAGTTTTGCCCTGTAGCTAATTAAGCAGGAATTACAAAACACTGTAAGTACAACCCTATTTGCTTGTTCCTGGTATTACACTTTCACTTCTCATCAAACCCACTATATGATCCAGTAACATAACCAAATCATATCCTGCAGCACAACAGGAGCATCACAGAGTTCTTTTGACATCAGTCTGCAGTGGGAAAACCAGAGTATCTTCCTTCTGAGAGGCTGTAAACAAACCTTGCATGCTCCATGTAACTTAGAGCGATCAGTCCATGCAATGTCATTATGTTTCCTTTCAAGCAGGCATTCTCAGAACCTGCCAGCAAGACACTTAACATTCAAAATAATTAAGCAGGATTAATCAATTTGGGATTCAAAAGGAGCACCAGATCACCTGAAACATATACCAATACATATCTTTTCAAGCTAATATTCAGATACCGAAGAAGGCACGGGGAAGGCCAAATGACTGACACAGAAAAACAATGCTGTCCTATCCAAATTCTAAAGCATTTTTCCTACTTCTAAACATTAAAAAAAAAAATAAATCCATGTGTAAATTAATAAATATGCATCATCTCAGCCCTGTTCCTATTTATCAGTTCTTACTACAAAAATGAGTATTGATTTATTGGTAAAACTATAAAGTTCTATTAAAGTACAAAGATATTGCCCAAAATTGATGCATTCTATGCCACTGGTATTTTTGTTTTCCTCTTATTTAAACAATAACAATGGAAATATTGTCACATGATATGTGACATCCTATACAGGAAGAAAATTGTACAGCTCATCAGCAATATAAAAACTGGTTTATTTTATAAAGTATTGATTGAAATGTTTGTAAAGTTCCGATACTGATCTGATACATTGGTAATTTAATTACAGCTAATGATAAAAAAATTATCAGCTCTGATATTTATAGGTAATTTCCTGATTCATATAATATGTGTTTCAATTGGGAAAATGTTCTCTGTATAATTACATAGATAACAGATTACTTTAGTAACTCTTCTAAAGACATCCATAAGTTTATCATACTGATGGTGCACCTGTGCTGAATAAGAAACTGGCAAATACTTGTAAATTATACATTATTAGTGACAAATATAGGAAGTCATGATTGTAACCCAGATATCTGTCAGTTTATTTCTTTTGTAGGCACCATGTGGTATTTAATCCATTGCAGTATCTTTCCTGGATACAAACTCTTATTCCTGAGATACTACCGAGATGAGATGCAGCATCATGGTGTACAAGTGGAGATGTGTAATTCCTACTGAAGCATTGTTCCAGAAGCCAATATTGCTATTTCAATATAATGGCTTTCTGATTAAGCAATGGGATTTCAGCAGAGGTTTAAAGCATTGCCAATTGCCACAGTGGAAGGAACTGTGGTACAGGCAATTCAGTTATGTTCTTTCAGGAAAAGATATGTTATGGTCATTTAACAAAAGTTAATATAGTAAATAATTCTGATAAACTCTATAAACACCTATCCCACAAGGAAGTATTAAACACCAGTGTAACTGCATACAAAAAAAAAAAAAAAATGTACATTTGAGAAGTGTTTAGTATAGCTCTCAGACTTTATTAGGTTAATCATTTATATTTGATAAAGCATCAAAAAACCAAAGGGATGTGAGAAGCCACTGCCTTTTCAATATTGATCTTTATGTTATGAAATACATTAAAAAAAACTGAAATAGCACAGAGACAGATGAGGATATTAATGTATGGGAAAACTTCAAAAGGAGAGAGAAGCCTAATTGCCTTCCAAAGCAAACACCTGCAGATTAACTGAAATGGGTCCCTAAGTCATGCCAAATCTTGTAAAGAATCCAACATCTTTTATCCTTAATTTTGTCCACAGGAAAAGAGTAAAGTATCTGAGACATGCATTATGAATGAAACCACAACATTGCTTTCACAGTTGTGTTACAAAGCACCCGAGGAAATATGAAAAGAGGTTGACTTTCAAAAACCACTTGGAGACAGAAAGGCATGGGGAAAGAAAAGATCTGAGGAAGCTGATTGTTCCTTAGCCTGATGTTAAACATAAAAACATTTACATTTTGCTGTAGAAAAGGTGATTTGGCTTGCAAGGGACGAAAAACCATGGGCAGACTCAGAAACCTCACTATTTGAAGTCTTATGCATGAGTTAAAAATCTACTGAGGAAATCGAAATTTTTTCAATATATAACATTTAAAGGAAAAAAAAAAGAAATCAGATTTTTTTCCTGCTGTGAATATGACATATTTTTTACTGCGGCATAACATTCTTCTCATGTACAGTGATTTCTACACAATACAAAAGACCTCAAATCAAGTTTGAGCATATACAGGTTGACTTGGAGCACTAGAAGTCCTTTAATTATCTTTTGATTCAAAATTTAGTTCACAAATTTCAAATTTCAAGTCCAACCTTTGGAAATAAGTTTTTGAAAAAAGAGGTTGATTTTTTAAAAGAAATTATACCATTTTGCACAACAGACTTTTGGCACACTGAAATATCCTGTCACTATTCATGCTAAGGAATCAGATATATACATGCATGATTTCTCTGCAATGTTACAAACTTGTTTTTATTTAATACCTGAATGTTCCAATGGTTTTGTCCAAAGCTTCTTACTTGAGTGTATCCATTGTTGGAAGATTTTAATTACTATTACAACAATTCCATATGCCTATAACTGGCATGCAGGGATCATAAGATTTTGGTAATATGCTCCTTTATCTTCTACTCATTTAACAGCTACATAACTAATTGGGCTTTAACATATTTAAATAAATTAGGAAACTGCCACATCCTGTATCTTTCCTGGGACTTGGAATAATGCTTTATTTCATTCTATATTATTCAGTCACATTTCACTCTCATGTGAAGCATCTTTACTAATGGGTATCTCCATTTTATATATCACTACCATATGGTGTCACGCTCATTCCATATTTCAAAGAAAAATCAGAAAATTCACTGAGTAAAAGACAGTGGTGCTGGGACTGCAGGGGTACGAACCCTACAGTGGGATTTAACAAGATACTATTTTTGATACTCTAAGATCTTTATCGCTATGGTAACACTTGCAACATTTTATTGCTTCAAAATCTTTCACTGAAGAAATGAGATTGTACAAATACAATTTAAGGAAAATACATGCATACACACCCACACGACTGAAAAATAAATGCAGACTGAACAAAGCCTCTTTGGGCTTTAACTAAATAGAAAACTTTGAGATATATAAACACATATAAACATGTGCAATTTCAAACATGTTTAGGAAGAATTTCACTGTCATTTAGCATTGACTAAACTAAGCACGAAGAAAAAGCATATAAAAACTCTTTATAAGTGTAAATTATATTGACAAAAAAAACCCCTACATAGCTATTTCTCCTGTTACTAGGCTCAGTGCTTGCAACAACATGACTTGATTTAGTAGAATGGCACTGAGAGACTGCCACAATTCCCAGATGGCAGAGTAGACACTGTGGGCTGTTTGTCCATCACCAGATTTAGGACAGCTGCTGCCTCCCTGCTGTCGAGGTCCTACTGTGCTGTGGGCAGGGGCTGTAATGTCAGCAGGAATAGACCAACCCCTCCGAGCCCCTCTGTAGGAGGGCCAAGGGAAGC
This sequence comes from Pomatostomus ruficeps, assembly GCA_013400735.1. Taxonomy (NCBI): domain Eukaryota; kingdom Metazoa; phylum Chordata; class Aves; order Passeriformes; family Timaliidae; genus Pomatostomus; species Pomatostomus ruficeps. The sequence goes on from VYZT01060865.1 coordinate 18,971, forward strand.
ATGTGGAAACAAACATTCTCCTTTCAGCCCACACCAAAATTACTGTTGATGCTTCCACTACCTGTCCCTGCTGGTTTGACTAAAGAGGTAATAAAGATGTAATTCAAGTTCCCCACTGCATTGTAGACTTTCCTTGACTTCAGAACCAGAATTAGTTTTTACTTGACCTAGAAATTAGGGAAAGGATCAGAGGGTGACACACCCCCTGAAATATCTGGAATACAGTGTCTGTTATATTGCCAATTTTTCAGTATGTTTCAGAAAAAACTAAGAATACCACCACATAGAAAGACAGTCTCAGTTCATGGAATACTGAAACTCTCTCACTGGAGATACTCAAGAACCCTCTGGATGCAATCCTGTGCCATGTGCTCTAGGAAGACCCTGGTTGAGAAGGGAGGTTGGACCAGATCACCCCACTGTGGTCCCTTCCAACCTGACCAATTCTGTGATTCTTGAATACTGTGATTTCTTTACCAGTCTCTGTTTTTATTCTTAAAGCTGTGATGGCAACAGTTTCATAATTTTGTAAATAAACTAAAAATATGGCACAGAAAACAAAAGTTAAGATGGAAGTTTTTTCTTCCTTATATGCATTATTTTGTGTGTCCTGAAAAACTATTTTGGTTAGCAATAATATCTGTTCCCCATTAATTCCAAGAACCACCATATCACATACATACTTAGTTCTTAGTCTTACAAATACTCATGCTTTGGACTCAAGCGATCACAAAGTTGCAGATTACTTTTGCACGGCTTCTACCAAACTAAACCTAAAGGCTGTAAATTAACAGCTGCATCTAACTCTTACTTTAACACAGCAAAAATTCTAGCACAGTAAAGCTCCATCATTACAAGAAATTCTGGTTTATAATAAAATAACAGTAATATCAGTGCAAAAACCAAAATTGCTAAAATGTTTGGATGGAAAATGTCAAAAACTACAATTGAGTTTAAAAAATTCCTTATCAGAGTTTGTGGATAGATGTTAATAGCTCCTCCTTTCTCATACCACAGCTCTGCAACCATACATTTACTTTGTATATAGATCTTAAAAAATGGGGTTTTTTAAAGTTTTATTAAGGGCACAGTAACTTGTTATGGAATGGTTGTTTTTTCTCTTAGTGGCAACATTTGTACTTTCCAGAAGCTGAAATATTCTATTTACCTGGTGATTTATGAAATATTGCTAATGTACTAAAGATTCGTGCACTGATACTTTTTTCACAGTAACAGCTAAGGTTATAGATTTTAAATAAATAACAGATATTTCCTCTGAACTGAAACATTACTTAGGTTTCTTAGAGTTACTGATTTGGAGATGGTATAGTTTACATTTTTCAAATTTATCTCGTTATATGTCCTTAAAAGGGACTATTAAACTATAAATCTACCTTATTCACTCAGTACGTATCTTTTGGCCTTATAAGACCATACACATTACACATTAGTCATAACAGTCTCCTCATTAAAGTATAAACGTATGTGATGTGTTGCACGAATACCTCTCACTAGAAAAGATCTATCACGTGTTTGCTATTGAAACAGGGATTATTTTAGTCTAAGTGCTGGCAACAGTCACTGCTTGCTATTCTTCTGTTTTCCTCAGTTGTGTTTTGCTAGGCTTCTTATTCCCAGACAAAAATTTTGTACATGGGTATCAACTTGATATGGCAAATTTGGGGGCAAATGTTGGCGCTTCTGTAGAGGAGGAGCTGAAGGAAGTGGTTGGGTTCCCCATAGGCTGTGATTTAAGGAAGACACAAACTACATAGATATGAAGCTAGCTCTTACCACAGACAGCTAGGAGGCACAGCTTTCACTCTGTAACACACAGCCCAGAAATGTTCCCTTTCCCAGAACCACGCAGGTGATATCACACCAGTGCAGCTCCGACTTCCCAAGCACCTTCTTTTCAGGACAGTCTCTGCTCTCACAACAATGACCCAGGGCTTGAAGCCAGTGCACTTCACCACGGAGATACTGGAGCCAACACCTCCTCAACCTGGCTTTCTGCAGAGCTCCTCCCTGCAGCACAAGTGGCCAGGAAGCTCTGCAAGAGCACAGCCAAGCCTGCTCTGGCTGTAATTCCATCTGTACCGCAGCCTTGCCTGTTGGAAGAGAGACAGCTGGAGAAGAAAATGCCCCGTGTCCAACTGAGTTCTTACAGCAGCTACAGCATTACTGTAACTATTCCAAATGTGTTAGGATTAATCGAATTTCCATATTGATAACATTTGGTGATATATTGTGCAACTGGTTATTAAAAATCAACTCCTGAATTCAATGTATGTAAAAAAATAATTGTTATCAAAATTCTCCCAGAACTGGGTTAGGGCTTCTCCATGCTGAGTTAGGTCACCTGTTATCAATTACTTACAGCCTTAACGACAGCTGGAAAAAGCTCCTATAAAGCACAGTGTGTTTCCATCCTTCCTGTCCTTCACCTAGCAAAAAGTTACAGTTCTTAATATCTATTTTTCATAGGTTTCATTTTGTCTTCAAGCTGAAAATTCACAGAGCAGCCTGGCATCTGAGACTGAAACCAATTACAATATTTTAGGATTCCCTCATTTCCAGTTTAATTTACTGCACCTGCTATTATTTTGAAATTGCCATTCCCTATCTTACTCTTTCATCACAGTCCTCTGTTACTGATGACTTCTTTAATTATTTGTTTTAATGTGATCTATAATGTAACACACTTTTGTCTCTCTTGCATTGCATGTTCAGTTTGTTACTAGTGGACTTGCTTTGAAAATGTATATTCGGTATTGCACTTGCTACTGGCTTGCTGTTTTCTACAAAGGCTTTCAGAGCTGCTGGCAGCACTGAATTCAGCAGCCATGACAGCAGCAGTATTTCTTCTTTTCTCTGAAACACAGTTCAGAAGGGAAATTGTGTTGCTAAGGTAGTTCTATAACCTTGAAAGACCTTAATCTAATTCATAAGACAATCTGAAGTCTATAATACTACCTGTTGCACAAATAAAATAAGTTAAAAAAAAAAAAAGCTGTAAACTAATCAGCACAAAATCTGTTCATAAAAACCTCAGAATAGCAGAAAATCTGTTATCATATTCTGACTTTGCCTGAAAACAATCTAGGTCTGAAGGACAGACAGCTCTCCAGATTTTAAATACAGATGATGCAGAAAGCACCACCACTTACAGTTTACTCCATCTTTTGCACTCTAAGATTAAAAAACAAAATCAGGATATAACAGAGGTCTGCTTTTTTTATTATTATTATTTTATCAATGTTATCAAAGTAGAAAACTTAGTAACCTGAATGAAGACTGGACTAGAATTGACTGACATGAGATTTGTGTCATGATAATGCACATGTACATTTCATGAGTTTTAAACTCTAGATAGACACTGCACCAAACAAAAAAAAAAAAGGAAGAAAATAGAATACTTTAAAAAAGAGCATTAAGTTAATACATGAAATCATTCTAATTCTTTAAGTACACATACTATTCACTAAAAAAATTGTGTTTCAGTGGGTCTGTTTTGAAGTTGAGTCAAACCTTTTACTTTTGGTTCTTCCATTATTCCAGCTGACAATACAACTTCTCTGTTCCTAGCTGCCTCTTGTCACCTTTGAGTCACTGCTCAAACTATCCCTTTATCCTGCTTCCTTTTATAACACTGTAATGACTATAGCTATTTTTTTTTAAGAGAAAGATGGTAAAATGAGGTAACACTTTCCTAGTCTGCACAACATGCTTTGCTTTCTTTCTTCCAATCCCTTAAAGAATTATAAGCAAATTCTCCCCTTAAGAAATTTAAAAGCTTATCTCCTCACCTCCAAATCCTCTCATCCAATCTCAAGCATTTCCTAATTCTTCCCTTATTCATATGTTCCATCTGTTTTTCTTTGTCTTCTTCTCTCTATCCTTTTTTGGTCAAATTAAGGCTGCAAATAAATCTCTTATGCTTACAAACCTCATTTCTTGCCTGTTTCCTTAGCAGTTACCAGCCCATCTTCATGCCTAGATCCAAAACAAAGCAGCTACACTTTGAATATTTATTGAATAATACCTGGGTGTTAATGGAAGACTTTTTTTTCACTTAGGCCACTACCATTTCAAAGACCGCAGAAAGAAATGTCTGGACAATGATAAAATAGCGCTCATGTATTAGCCTAAACTTGGCATTAGCATAGGTATTATAAACTTAGGTATTATATTGTGAGACATATTTTTCTTTGTTTATCAGCCCATATGAAGTCTTTGGTAATTAAATGCACTGATCCTGTTGAACAAACACTGGAGAGAAAGAGAATAGCTCTTCACTGGATTGCTTCTTTCATTGCCATACAGCTTTTTCTCACATGGGTAGGATTTTGCTATAAACCTGTTTATAAAAATATCTTACTTATTGGTACCACTTTTTTCAAACCAAGGCAAAACAACTTTTATATCAATAAGCTTCCAACAGAGATAAGTCATTTGTGCTTATAGCTCTGATAAAATATTTATTCCCATAGATATTGAAAATGTAATCTCTTAATTATTTTCAGCATCAGATCATCTAAATGCTCTTTTTCACATGGATATCCTACAAGTGAGCCTGTGGGGAGTATTCACCACGCCACTATGTAAAACTGATTTCAAGATTTGCTAGGATGCAATGATGGAATAAGACTCCTCATGATTATATATTTATATGGGATGTGGCAATCCCAGCTGTAAAGGAAGATCTCTCTCTGCCATGAAGAACAGTTATTTTTTTCACCTAGTGAATAATTAATAGATATATATGTAAGTGTGTGTATGAATACATGTTTATGCATGGAAGCAGGAACATCTGCATTCTAAGTGGGTTNAGAGTTTCACAAAAGCAGATGTCTAGAGGCTTTATTGCAAAAAATTATACACTTCAAGTGTTCAGTCACTTCAAATTTGTAGCAGACAGAGTGTTTGGGGGAATTTTTTGAACTGTGTCTTTAGTATATTCACCTTTACCCAGGCTCAGGTCTGTGAGGTGCTTGAATTATTAAATAAGTCTAACAATTACAATTTTTTTCTTCTGCCTGCTGAAATAGGGAATGGTGAGGAATGAATGAAGGTATCAGTAAGACTTCTAGTCTTCTGTTCAATGTGTCTAATTCTACACACTTTAAATTTCAGCTGACATAAAGTACATGAGAAAAAAATAAGATATAGCCTGACTAGTTCATGAGTAATGGTAAAAAAATTTGCAAAACAAAGGGAAATTAAATTACTTCATCTAACACTGCTTCCAATTCACACTTGCAAAGGGCATTGTTCACCCTTACTATGCAACAAGGGACTGTTTCAGCTCACATGGAGTGGTATGTTGCAGCATTATAACTTAGACTTGTGGTTAGGTTGTTACAGCTGTAAAATTCAAAATACAGTCAGCTCTGAAATATTCCTGAGTAGTTTATCCAACCTGCACGTGTTAAGACTTCCAACTTGGCTCTGTGCAGTGGCACCTTTGGTCCAGCTTGTTTTATAAGCCCTTAAGGTTGCTGCTATAGTTTCCAGAAGATTTATTAGTGAGGTTGTAGTGCAATGCAAAATTATGTAGCCAGCCCAGGTTTCCTTCCTTCTATAGGAAAATCATTTGCGTCACTGGTAGAGAAGGAAGGAAGAAGATGGAAGAATTTTAGTCACTCTAACTACTAAAATATGCCAAACACAGATGAGATTAATATGGCTAAGGAGAAATTCAGCTCATAACTATAAAAGACACAGACATACCCAAAGAAGCTTCCATCTATGTAGCAGAGATAACAGCAATGAAGACAGGGTGGCAACAGTGCTCCAGAGACCCCACATTTGCTGGCTTTCACAAGCAACCCTTAGCTATCTTCACTGCTATTTCATGTGGTGGCAAAGTAATCATCAGCACCTCTTTTTCCCTCTTCTGGAATGTACATCTGGAAGGGGAAGTATTAAAAGGCTGCTGAGGGTAAGGCTTGTTGGACACAGCACAACATTGGGTTCATCAGGGGTCCAGTTCCAGCACCTCATACTCCTGTGTGATCTCCATGTGTAGATTATCTCTCCATGGAAACCAATCTGTGATGATGGTTGCAGTCATTCCCACTTATCCAAATATGGAGGCAGGACGTAACTGGGCTCGTGTTCTGTGGTGCATCTGGGCCCTCTGGTTTCTATATAATGCAACAAACATAAAAGAACAAAGGAGAAAGTGACTCAGGCAATAGGGAGATTAAAGTTGACCTGACCTAGAAGTAAATGGAAATTTTCTGCAAAAAGTATTGCTTTTCCTGGGGAATTTTTATTTCGGCAAAATACCACCGGCAGGAAAATGTTTCATATGCAAACTGTATAATCAGCATATGTGAAAAAAGCAATTTTACAGAAGCACAGGAACATTTAAGAAACAGATTTCTTTGACACGTCGCATCCTCGTCTGCGTTTGTTCACGTTATATCTTTTCAGCACTGCAGCAAGAGAGACTCACAAGATTTGTAACAATTTTCTCTTAAAGTAAAACCTGTTGAAGGAATTAAATGAAACTGCCTTTAGGGTTTGCTCTACTTAACAAGTCTAAGGGCTTTAACTCTAACTGAATACAAACAAAGTAACTGACAAAGAAAGCTTTTCATTCTTTTTAACTGGCCACCATTAGTTCCCTTTTTTTAATTAATAGCTTCATATTTTTGAATAAAAAAGAACCCATGCATCTCTATTCCCTGTTTCAAAAAAAGTAAAAAAACCCCCATGCTTTTTGTTTCAATTTCCTGTTTTCTCATTCCATTTTTATAAGAGTATCTTTGCATTAGAGAACACTGACTAAAGGATGGGGCAAAGTCATTAATTCATTTCAGAGACTAGATGACTAGCGATTTCATTGCTGATAGATGTTTTAATTATTTGGTTTCCCTCCAGAAGTTTTTAATAGTGATAGCAATAATGAATGTGACTCCTGAGATTCCTTCACGAGGCACAATATATATATATTGATATAAACATAACAGTAACTCTCAGATTAGTGGTCTCTCTGCAGTACTGTTTCTTCCTATATGTAGGAAATTATTCTCTTACTTGAGAAGAAAAATTTTTTCATACACTGCAACCTCGTTATCCAAGGACTACAATCTCAGGAATGCAAAAGCTACACACTGCCAGGGATAAAAGTAAAATAGAAGCAAAGAAGACATAGTGTAGTTATCACACAACAGGAGCAGCCTCAGTAAGCTGTTGGGGACCACAATGATGAACTTCAGGGAGAAAAGCAGACTAATTACTAGTCACAGTGTATAAATTAGCACATTAAAAATAAGCTGATTTACTTCAATAAACCCTGAAATTCACTCTAGGTTTCATCGAAGACTTGGTATATTTCACATTTTACTTTTTAGTATATCTACATTAGTGCCATTTATCCCCTGATTGAACTATAAAAAGATATAAAATTATGCCATCTAAAATCACTTGTAAATTAAATTATCCAGATTTGTGATATGGATAACTACTGCTCGGTGTATCTAAATGTCTAATTTATTAACCTTAAAGCCTAAATAAAATTACTAAGGTGGGTTGCTTATCTCCACATAAACTTAATGGAGAAAGTTAAGATCCTAGAGGAGCTGAAGCCTATTTTAAGCACTTTGGTTTTGCCACAGAAATCAGATGACTGAAATGGAGTTTGAATCTAGTGATGATGCCCACCAGAGTCAGACATATGATGAGCTCCTGGGTCCTAAACTACAACTACAAATAAATTTTTTTCTCATTCATAACACAGGAAGACAAGATAACAATTTTCAGGGACCGCAAAACTGCC
>VYZT01060868.1:0-39517 GCA_013400735.1 Pomatostomus ruficeps
GGCAGAGGTTGCCCAGAGCAGCTTTCTCGAGTTGCAGCAGCACCATTCTAAAAGGATAAAGAACTGAAGTTGTGGCTGTGTCCCTCACCTGCCAGGAGATCTTAATGTCTGTGACTCTCAAACAAACCCTCAGAGTCCCACATCCCTTAACATCACATACCAAACCCATCTTCTGATTCCACTTTTTTTATTAAAATATCTCATGTATATTGCTCACATTAAAATACAGCAGTAGTTTAATTTTAAATATAGCCACAAGTATAGACACTCAAAAAAAAGAGAAAAAACCCAAACCCACATCACTTTAATAAAATAAATAAACCAAATTTATTTATCAAAGTTTCAAGACCATCAGGGTTAGGTGATAAATGATTGCAGACACAGTACAGGTCCGAAGACACAGAGCTACCCTACCCCAGGACACGACGATGCTGTGGGACACCACGTGCAGCCTATCTACAGGACAGGGACGAGGACAGAGGCACCAGGTCTGTCAGGGTGTTACAGCCACAAACCACAGCAAGGGCCTGCTCTACAGCAGCTTGGACACTGTCCTAGACTAGCAGGGCATGGCAAGGCATTGCTGGGACACAGATTGGATAGATGGAAGCCTTTGACACACACGGAGAAGGGGATTTCTTATCCAGTTACCCTCCGGGTTGCAAAGCTGGAGTTGGTCACGAATTTGGTCTCGAGTAGATGCTGACGGCTGTGCTCCAAACTGATCTCACGAAGCAGCGCACTGGCCTCCTGCTTTTTGGGATTTTGCATTTAGGATACATTTAAAGCAAATCCTAGCACAGAGGGGCACAGTGCCTGATGGGCAGGTGTCTGGCTCATCTTGCTTTACAGAGACAAAAAATCAGAGCAAATTGGCAGTTTGGAATTAAAAAAAAAAAAAAAAAGGAATTGCTTTAACATGGGCAAGACAATTCGAAGACATTTACTTCATTTCTCCTCACCTCAAAAGAAGAGAGGGAAAAAACCAATCTACGGAAGAAATTTGCACTGCAGGACTGTGGATATTTCAGATTGGGTCTTTAAGCTTTATCAATAATGAAAGTGTCCCGGGATGTCTGGAAAGAAAAGGATAGCAAAGAAATCTTGCTTTCTAGTTAACAGACTTAAATTCAACAAAAACACATCGGTTCCCGTTGTAGAGGCACAATTCAGAGAGAGCTGCATCTAGAACTTCAAAGAAAACAAGTAAAAATACTAGTCCAAAAATAAATAAAATGTAATTTACCGGTACGTTATTTTTGCTGGTGTAGTGCAAGGTAAGTAAGGTCAGAGAAGTGCAGTATCACCTTTCGAGTATAAATACTTTCTACATAATTCAGAAGAGCTACAAAATTAGTCTCAAAAAAATAACTGTGCAACACATCTAAGACAGACAGCATGCTTATTGAATCCCAGTGTCTAAGCTACCTGTTTAAATATGGTTTGTACAGGTTCTGTCTCACCTGCCTGAGGGAATTCTGGTCAGAACCAAATTCATTTGCATCTCTCACTGCCTGTAAACAAATTACCTGTTACCAATCCCAGCATCCAGTAGCAGTTCATGCCACAATAGTTCTGATGTCATTGTGTTATTTTATTAGAAGCCACAGCTAGAAGAACACCTCCCGAATTAGCAACTAGATCTGGATTATTCGTGTCTGGCATTGCGTAAACATTTCTCTCAGTTCTTTCTGTTTGATTTCATTTAAAGCTTCTGGTTCTGCGGGGCTCTTCTGGACCTTTGCCACGGCAAAATTAATCCCTTGAGTCAATCCTGCCTGGGTGATGTTGGCAACCTGGACCATGGAGCTGCGGATTTTAGCAAAGGGAGACACGGCTCTGCTGCTGCTGCCATCGGCGGGGGAAGGAGTCGTGTGCAGCCCCGGCTCGTGGTTCCCAGACACAGATCCCGGGCTCCTGTGGGATTTGCTGAAGTCAGGCCCACCAACAGCCAGGAGCTGAGGATTTGGCTCAGAAGACTGAACATCCAGCTTGGATGGCCTGGAAGGAATGTCTGCAACAGCTTCAGCCTTGGGCTCTGCCTTCCTGGCTGCGTTCCTGCTGCTTTGGGTCAGTGTGGGGTGGGGCTCCTGAGGACCGGCCTCGGGCTCCACAACGTCGGACACCTTGCTCTGGGCGTCCTGCACGAACCTCTGGCAGTACACATCCATGGGCTTGGCCAGCTCCAGCTCCGTGCTGGCAGCAGAGGGTGTGCCAATGTCCTCGCCCTCGGCGGGGCCGTGCTGGCCCTCGGCGGGCACGGGGATGCTGATGCTCATGTCCGTGCTGCTGAGGGACTGCGAGCGGCTGCCCAGGCGCGGCGCCGAGGCGATGATGCCGCAGCTGGGCAGCACGTAGTCCGTGGGACCCATGTTCTCCAGGGAGCCCATCAGCGGGGCGTCCTCATCCGACTTGGAATTGCTCAGGAACTCATCGGAGTGGAACGAGTCATTGTCTGAGCCTTCTGTGTCCGATTCGCTGGGGGCTTTAGGATCCACCCCGGGATTCTCCAGGGTCTCGAGGCTGCTGTCTGATTTCCAGAGATTCACTTTCAAATTTGGCTTTAAAAAATTGACTTTCACTTCAGGTTTGGCAAAGCTGCCCAGCTTGCGCAGGTTGCTGATGTTTACGTTGGATTTGGTTTGTTTCACCTTTTGATTGAGAGAGGAGAACTTGCTCAGTAAATAGTTCTTGCCTTGGGCCAGGGACCCTCTGTTCTGAGACCGAATGCCAATGATGTCTTCATGAGGTTTGCTGCTCCTCCTAGAAGAGCAAAAAAAGATCTTTAATGTACAATCAAAGCAGTCTTTTTTTATAAACACCAAGTATTCACTGTCTTCCAGTCTATTTCCATAACAGAGAGGGACATTGTAGTTCCTAAATTACCTTTTCCTTACATAAACAATAAATTTAATCCTTTTTTTACATAATAATATTGTACCCATATAAGTTAATCAAGCTCAAACCAAGAAAACCAAAGGAGGGCTGATACAAGACAGAAGCTAAACAAGGGGAACGGGCAGTTTCTGCAGACACTTCAGTTTTTGATGAAAAAGGATTTGAATTCTCCATTTTCGTAACCCTGACTTTGTGTCTGCTGTACTCAGTAGCCAGATTTAGCAAATAGTCAGTCTGCAATACCTGTAAAAAAACCAATATTTTTTTGCTACACTTTGTACTCAGCTGGGAAAAGCAGCTGAGTTGAGAACAAAAGTGGGCTACAGAAGGTTCACATCATTTAGGCACTCACCTCTCCAGCTTCTTCTCAATGATGGGCACATCCATCCCCATTGCCTGCTTTGTGATTCTCAGCATTTCTGCAATGCACTGGAGAGTGTCTGAAATGCAAGCAGCAGCCTGTCAGACCCCTAAAAAAACCCTTAAAAGCCCATATTCCACAATCTACACAGAAATAGGTCTAATTAACATAATTAAGTTTGTTTGGTCTAGTGTGTTTTTCTTTTCTCTCACCCCACAGAACAGTTGTGTCCTGTATGCTGCAATTTTGATTTAAAGCTTACAAAACAAACCTAAAGAATAAACTCTCCTTCAGCCCTAAATGCTCAGAATTAAGGGAATCACTGCCACACTGCTTCATTTGGGAAAGGAAGAGAAGCAATTTTATTTATTTTAATCCTTGTTGACAAATCTCAGTGCTCCAGGTATGAAGTGATATTTTTTTCCCTTGCTAGTGTTCATTTAATTTAGCTAAACAACAAGCAAGAACATTTCCAGACATTGATTTCACTAAAGAAATCAATTTCTTTACCTCCTTGGGAGCTAATTTTGACTTCATTTTGTACATTTTTGGAGCAGAAAAGACCTGGACAGGAAATTACTCTTGCTCTAGAAAGATGTGTTGCTACAAAGTCGTATCTGAAACTTATTTTTCTTTCTATTAAAACAGCAACATCTGAGTGGTTTTTTTAAATTGTTTTCCCACTTCACACAAGTGGATTTTATTAGAATGAAATTTTAAGAGCAATGGAACAAGTGTTTTCTAGAGAAACACTGAATACACTTTTATGTCTGAAACTTTCACATAGGATACAAACCTTTTCCATCTTCGTCTGGGCTGCGAACCACAGCCCTGAGGGTGTGGAAATATCCACTCGTTTCTTTGTATTTGTAATGCAGCCTCATGCAGGAGAACTTGGGTTTGCCAAAGAGGGTAGGCTCAGGCCCTGAGAGAGAAACCAGATGGGAAATCTTGAGAAATCTTTAACCAAACACTGAGATAACTGCAGAGTCTGTACCTAAAAGTCTGTTAGTCCTGACAGTCTCTTTCACCCTAAAAGGTTTCATGTTTTCATTACAGACACTTTAAATGAAAGACTTTCACAATAACTAAACAATAACTTACAAAAACCAATTAGACTCTCTGTATGTCTATTATAATCCAGCCTGATTGTTTATTGCAGATCACCCTTTCAAGCAGAAGGAAAGAAAAAAGTTTTACACTTTTTACATCCTGTGGATGGAAATGCTCCTGCAAGGACTAAAGGGAAAGCAAATATATTTTTATCAAGAGGATGTAATTTAAGTTTCAAGATTTAGATTAAGTACTTCAACTCCTCAGTGCACTGCATAATCTACAGCATTAAATGAGGTAAATGGAGATGTTTCAGCTCTGTCCTGTACCTCGGGATACAAATCTCCACAGCACACAAGTGAGGGAGACCTTTCCCCTGAACTCTTGGAAATTGCACAGACACAGTGAAAGTTACAGTCAGGAGGTGATGAAATCACCTTGGATTGTGTAATGGAGGCTTAAACTCCATCAGGGGGCCCCACACTCCTTTCTCTCCAACTGGATCACCTTTTTCATGACCCAAAGACATCACATCTTTAATGCCTCCAGCAGAAAATGCTGGGTTTAGCCTGCAGATGTTACATTCTATAGCAAATAAGTTAAATCAGCATAATAAGGTGCTTTTGCAATAGCATGTTTGGTACCAGCCCTTGAGAACAAGTTTTACAGAGCTCTGAAACAGCTCTAAAGTGCAATTCCGAGCCAGCTGCTGCGTTTGGATCAAAGGAGGAGAGCACTGAGGGCACAAACCCCTGACTCATTACAGAAGCTGATCCAATTGTTACTGCCATTTGATAAACAATGAAATCTGTCTGGGTGACTCCGTGGTTCTTTTAATAGCTGGGAAGAGGGAAAACTTCAGAACCCTTCCAGTGATCAAAGCCTCCATTTGCAGCAGTAGAAGAGCCTGGCACCTGTTGGCAGCCAGAAGGGCCATGTCTAGGTGGGCTGTGTGCCACACATCAAGGACTGTTCCTTCAATACGTTTGCAGGATGCTTTGACGGGTGCTCAAGCCATTAAGAGCATTCCAAAGAAGACAGAGTGATTGTTTTCTTACCTATTTCTATTTTTTCCAGAGCTTCAAGACCTAACCTTTGGTACTGATTCACTTTGTCGATTTCATCATCGTAACTAGGAAAACAAACAGAATTTAGTGCTTCCTACTAATCTAAAGCAAAGGCACTGAAAGAAATGACACATAGTATGGGAAAGTGGTAACTTACTAGGCCACGTAGTAGGCAGAATTTGAAAGTAAAAGCAGCACATCCACATCCTTATGAGTGGCATCGATGAGACTGAAGGGAAGAAAAAGAAATCCAGGGTAGAAGGTTTGATTTGCAGAGCTGTAACCCATGCCCAGTGTGTTCTAGGGACACTCTTAAAGAGTTGAACATGAATTACAGGAAGTTCCAATCACGGTGTGTTATCAAAGGGATCCATGCAAGCAACACTCTCTCTCAAACCTGGAGTTACCTAACAGCTCAAATACGTCAGCAGAAGGTCCAAAAATAAACAGAAAGCCCACAAGCTCTTCAAAATGCTCCCAGAGAAATGGAAAAATACCTCAGACTCAGTGAGGGCGACGAGTCTGTGCCCTGAATAGCTGTCAGAACAACCTGCTCTGCTATTTTTAGGTGCTGAAGTTTACCCTGCAGGAGATCGAACCACTGTTTGTCTCTTACAAGCTCCTGAACTCTGAACTCGACAAGGAGTGAAGTTCAGAGTTTATGCCCTTTACTTTCCATGAACAGAAATCCAGACTGGCTGAGTCATCCCCAAGGATTCAGTGTGAGCAGCCAAGCCACACTTTCCCTGTAAAGCAATAAGGAACAGCAGCTCCTCAAGCACTCCCTTCTGACCCCCCTTAGTTCTGCAAGTTCTCTTCACGGTACCTGCCACATTTTGGCTATATTAACCAAATGCATCCATTTCCAGATGACGTCTCAAAGGTAATTCCAGCATGAGCCATTTTAAGACACTTTGGGAAAGCACATGTTTAGAGGACCTTTTCTTTTATAATTTTAAGTATTCAACCCCTTTAAGGATTCTTGTCCTTCTACAGAACTGTCCATTTGTATTCTGTTCACACATCAGCCATCAAAACCTTTGAACATCAGCAGTAATTAACAGAGGTGTCGGAGTAGCAGCTGATCCATTTGAACAAAGTTCAACAAACCTTGGATCACAGTCAATGAGTGCCCAGCCCCCATGGAATTTTTCATCATCTGGCAGGAGCAGTTTCATGTAGCTCTGCAGCAGCTGGCTGATCAGCTCCTGGTGGCTCCTCAGGTTCTCCTTGTGCAGGGCTTCGTGCTCCTTCTCTTTTGTAAATATGGAGTACAGGTCCTCTGTCACAGGGATACCCTGCATCAAGTCTAAATCAACCCCAGAAAACATCAAACAACAAAGAAACAGTTAAAAGTGATACACAGCAATGGTTTGTAAATTCCTTCCAAATGGTGCATTTCAACGATGCTCTTGACAGCCTTTCTGAATAGAATGTTGCCTCAAACTGAAAGCTCAGTAGGTATAACCCTATTTTCAGTGAAAAATGAGAGTTCCTCATCATTTTAAGAGAGAGATTTAACTTTGTCTTTAAAAAAGAGATGCTGCAAGACATTTAAGGCTAAAATGAAGTTGGGGAGAAGTCCCCATAAAGTCACCCTGCATGCAATCCCCCTCACCTGAGTGCTGCTTAAATTCCAGAGTGAGACTGTTCTTTACAGTGTCCAGCACAGACATGAACACTGTACACACTCAAGGTGCTTTTAAGCAACAGAAAAGAAAAAAAAAACAGCCAGACAGGTAAAACCAATAGGATTGAATAATCTTTTCTAAAACCCCCAGTTCAGCTGGGTTGAGGTTGTGCTCTTACCTATGACTGCTTGCCTGTAAGCATCCCTGAATCGATTCAGGTAGTATCTGTTTGCAGAGTTCACCCCATCCTTCATCACCCCTGCCAGCTTTCTTTCACCAGTCCTTGTGAAGTCCCCCTGTCACACAGAACACGCAAACCATGCAAACAGGAAGCTTTGGAGCACCAGGCTCAGCTCAAAAATTTGGCATTCTGGAACTCAGAACTCAATAGATGGCAACTCAGGAGTTACCTTCAAGTAACTATTTCATTTAGAATTGAAAATACTGATTTTTTTCAAAGAGCATCTTCTGGCATTGACCCTGCAGAGAATCCTCTGTTTTTGACAGACTTACAATTTCAGTAGGAAATTCCAACAGAAAACAAATCTGGACATACAAGCCAGCTAACATTGAAGCAGGACTTTCAGGACATCAATCACTGTGATGCTTCAATAGCTCAAAAAGAAAAAATCCCTTTATTTTTTGGCCTTTAATGTAAAAGGAACACTACTAGAACAAGAGAAAAGACTGAAGCTTACTGAGAAATGGTTTTCATCTTCTCTACTTTTGCTACCAAAACAAGACAAGCATAACATACTGAGGGAAAGCAGCACGTGTCCTCCCAACCTCAGAAACAAAAGAAAGTTTCTAGGCCACGGAAGGCTTAGAATTTGAATAAAAAGCTGTTTTGGTAGTTACTCTTCATTAGAGGATTCTATTTTCAGAGACACTCTGAGCACACAGCAGTTCTAAAAGCCACATCAACTCCTGTGAAGAACATTTCAAGTGTGTTTCACTTCCAAATTAAAAGAAATACCACCATTAATTTAATCTGAAGCTCAAGAGCAAGTAGAGAGATCTTCAAGCAAAAGGCCTGAAAATTTAGATCTATAGACTGAGGTCTGTGCTTCAAATTTAAAGTTTAAAATACTCAAGGAAAACAAGCATGTCAAGCTGGGGCTTTTTGGTTTGTTGTTTTTTGAGGGGTTTTTTTAATATGCATGCAATCGACTAATCAAAGCTCAGTAGAGACATTTGAAGAGAGATTTAAGTCCTGAGTTTTGACCATAATGATTTTTGTTATGCCCAATGCAAATATTACTAACATTTGTTCCATCAGTTACACACAGCAAATACCTCAAATTCTGACTTTTCAAAGCAGCAGGAGTGAACAGTAAGGAATTTGATCTTGGTAGACAGAGTGCATCACAGGTAATTAAGAAGTCTTTGGAAAATGTAAGTAATTAATATCATTCTGCTACCTACGCAGCCTGATCTCCAGACCTTAAGAAGAGTCCCTGGAAAATATAATGAATTAATATCATTCTGCTACCTACACAGCCCGACCTCCAGACCTTCAGAGTATTTTTCAAGTACTGTAACTGCTTAGAAGTACTACAACCATGATAAAATATAAATGGATGTAGTAATTAATGTATCTCTCTAGCTCTTATCTCAGCTCTGCTTTGCACCCAGACACGAACAGACTGCAGGTGAAGGGCAGCCAGCAGGACAGGGGCACTCAGGTGTGCTCTGACTCTCACCAAGTGCGACAAAACCTTCTATTGCAAAGCCTCATCTCTCCAGAACAAAACCCCACAGGGTTTTTGGTGAACTCTTAAATACCCCCGGGTTTTGCAGTGCACACGAGCCCTGTGACAGGAGCCATTCCTGAGGGCAGTGAGGCCCTCCCTTACCTTCAAGGCGGCCGTGCCCGCGTACTGGCGGCTGATGGCGTCGCCGTTGTTGGCCCACATGATCTGGTAGATCCTGTTGCACTTCACTGGCAGAGGCTGCTCTGGAGGCATCACACCCAGTTTTTTGAGCTGCAATTCGACAAATGTATTAATGCAATGCCCAAAGGAAAAGTCATCCTCAGCGTCAGAGGTTGGTAAAGAAAATGGAGACGCTTGCCAAGCGTTTGTTACATTTTGTATGATTGGGGAAAGGAAGCCATTGTGCTAATTTGTCAGATTAAATTAATGAATTGGTGATTTATTGCTAAACATCACATCACTGGAGGCAGCAGTAACATTAATTATGGATGTAAAGTCAATCATCAAAAAAATTAGCTGAAGGGAAAACAAGTTACTGTAGATTCTCAAGATACAGGGAATATTTTAATAGAGAATCATCAAAAAAAAAAAGACATCACAGAATTTTAAAATAAACAAGTTAATAAGTCTTCTATTGCAAAGGCATTCATGACCTCAAGGGTCTGAAAACAAAGAAAAGTAACTTCCTACATTGGTTTATTATTAGCGCTTGCACATTTTGGACAGTTACTGTTTGACACTGATACCAAAGTAAGATATTTCCCCCTCAGAACAACCAGTCCTTCAGCTTTCCCCAGATAAGCCCAGGGTACAACACCAACGTGAGGCTTTGTACAGACACAGAGTTGGCAGAGCAGAACTACATAACTGCCACGCAGTCACTAAATGACAGGGATAACTCGGAATAAATCACAGGGAAATGTCAATTTACAACCAAAACCAAATGCTCAAGCACTCTTTGCAGGTTAGAAGAAAATTAACACAAAGCTGCTCATTAATTTTGCAAGCCCTCTGGAGTTTCCAGCTGAGAGAGAGCAGATCCTGTGGTTCCAGGGCAGAGAAGTGCAGGTACATGTAACTCTCAGCCTTCACTCCACGTCACTGACCCTGCACTGCTCAGGGCATTTCTCAGCCATGAATTGACTCCCACGTACTTCAGCTACAGCATGAGAATGGTGCAGCACAGCACCAGCTAATCCTGCAGCAATGATCACTGAGGCCCTTCCAGAACAATCTGTAACACTCTTGGTTTTGAAAGAATTGCCCTGGAACTCAAGAGTTACCCTGGGCAGAAATCCTGTTCTGAAACAATGACTGGGATTGCTGAGTCCTCCCCTTGTCCTCAGCCCTCTTTCCATGTCAGGAGCTCCTAACGGCAATCACAGAGGAGCTGCCAGATACAGTGCTCAGCGCCATTCACTTGTCACCCTAATGAAGCACCCCCCTCATCCTTTCTCCTTCACCTTAACCATCATCAGGTTTGCTCATTTTGGGCTGTGACTGGGGCTTTGAAGTTTCAGTTACAGGACATTAAGTCTGCATTTTGTCTGCAGCAGTTTTGTGTCTGTGAAATCTTCACAGGGGAAGAGAGTCACCACTCAGCTTCCAGAGGAAAATACAAGTGAGGGCCAGAGCCAAGAGGAAAACTAAAGGAAAGAACTCCCAGTCTGCTTGGAAATCCCTTCCCTGTACGTGGAGAACTCCACAGCACAGAGTCACAGCCACCAGGGCTATTTACATCATGAATTAATTATTCCTCTACAGACAGAAGGGACAACTAATCTCCCTACTTGCTGCATCACAGTATTTCACTTCAAAGCACCTAAAACAGCATCCAGCTTGTCAGATTTTAGTCCTTTAACATCACTTTAGTGAGGCTCTTGGCAGCGGGGGAAGGTGTCTTGTCTCTAAACTCTGTATTCCTACATAACTTAAACTGAAATGACTAAATCCAAACAGGACAATCCTCTCCAAGATGTGGACAGCCAGTCCTTTCTGAAGGAGGACATGGAGCATCACTGTTCTATAAGGATTTCAAGTTTTGCATTTGTATCTATTATTCTTCTCAGCTTCATGGCTCTTCAAGTATTTTGCAAAGATTTTTTTAGTAGAGGTTAGTTTAGCATTTTTCAAACACACAGATTTCTCTTTGGGTACCAATGAAGGTGTGAGGCCCTCAGAAGCCAGCCCAGCCCCTCAGAGATACGTGCCTGCTGCTCCATGACCACTCTGGCAATAGCAGCCTGCACAACGTTGGTCCTGTCCAGGCAGTCCATGCAGTTCACCCGGAAAATTCCTTCCTGCTTACAGATCACTCCAGCTTGGTCCACCCTTTCAACAGGAACAGAACAAAAGCATGCTGAGACAGGTAAAATCCAGGGTAATTCAGGAGCTTCTATCAACTGCAGAACATTTACACATGGAACACTATTTATGGCTGCACTCACCACCCCAGCCACACCCCACTCTAAATTAACTCCTCTTGTTCCAATTAATCCTCCCCTTCAATCTAGGCTGGATATCAGACATAAATCCTACTGGGACCACAAACTTGAGATGCAATCAGATGCTGAATTCAACTCATGCATACACAATACAAGCTTTCAAGAGCAAAGGCATTTAATTTCAAGAAGAGAGAAGCCAACGCTGATGACAGCAATATAGAACAATATAGAGCAATATTGATTGAGGCTGCAGCCACGCTTGCTACCCAAATGCATGGACTTAAATCAGTTCAAACCAAAGGTCAGGCATGTCTACTCGGTGTCAGTGGCAAGGCTGCCATTCTTGGCTTTGTGGGTCAAATACAGAGTGTTTCACATTAAATGTGAGTGGCCCTGAAAGTGCAAAATGCAGTAAACCTCGGGCAGGAAACAGCACCTGAGAACATTTCCTGTTACATGGGTACAACACCAACACTTCAGAAGACAAAAACTCTGACACACAAGCTGGACACCAAAAGCGAAATACAAAACATATTGGTTAGGAGAAAATGAATAGCTACTCTTTGTTGGGGTTTTCCTCTACGAAAGTTCCTTATAGTCTAAAACCAGTGAAGTACCTACCAGCACCACTTCATGTCAAGAATAATATCATGAATGGCATCAGTCAGCGTTTGAACATTTTCAAACTTCATTCCTCGGCTGAAACACAGAATTTCACAAAAGTTAGTTTGAACTGGAGTAGTGACTTGACTTAATAACTTTATCTTACTTGTAATGTGAACAAAGATGGTGTTGTGGTTAAGTGACAGACACAAGCATTCCCTCCTGCAACGGGCTTTAAACAGGAGCCAGTATTCAGAACTATTCTGCAGTACAATTCAACACCCAAACCCAAGGCAAGAGGTTAAAAGGTCATTAAATTCTCAAGGATTTGCATTTTTTAATGCTGCGTCCATTAGGAAGAATAAGTGTGCAGCTATTCAGGCATGTGCAACGTTCTGGTCTCATTTTAGTCTCAAGAAAAGTAACTGCTGTAGATTTGGGACTGGGATGGTTAGTCCTGCTTCGCCAGTGATTGTGCAGAAAAAACACCTAAGACACATCATCCCCTCCTCCCCCTACCCCATATCAGGTTGTTTTTCAGGATTGTTCTCAATTCACTCCTGCTCAATGCAGAAACAATCCTGGTCACTACAGCTCTTCATAGGAGAAAAGTGAACAGAGGGAAATGAAAATTCCTGCAAACAAAGGATTAAGCATCAAATCAACCCAGGGTGCCAAGAGGCCTACAGAACTCTCAAAGGCCATTACTGCTCTGAGAAGGGCTTCCCTTCGGACAGTATCTGCTCATGCCATGCTCAGCAGTCAGTAATGCTCTCCCAGGCCAGCTGTGATCCCTAGATTAAGCTTGGAAATGAAGATTAAACCAGTTTAGACCCCACACAAACACAGCCTGCTTGAGGGGAGCAGGGAAACACATTCCTGTGACAGATGACTGCTTGGGCACGTGAGCACTGCTCTAGAGCATGGCAGCATCAGAGCAACTGTTCACGCTGGATTAAGATAAAATCCAGTATTTTATACTGAAATAAC
The DNA here is from genome assembly GCA_013400735.1 of Pomatostomus ruficeps. Lineage (NCBI taxonomy): Eukaryota > Metazoa > Chordata > Aves > Passeriformes > Timaliidae > Pomatostomus > Pomatostomus ruficeps. Next base: position 12,763 of record VYZT01060868.1, read on the forward strand.
AGCATCAGGGTCCTGAAAGAACTCATCATGTTTTTACAGAAACAAGCAAGAGACACAGAAGTAGAGAATTAAAAGCAAAATGCTTCATAGCTTGACAAAGCAGGTCAGACACAGCTTTACATTCATGGCATGTTTAAGGAAACTCTTGAAATGTGTGACAATGAAGCTCTGCCCAATGAGCAACTGCATGTTTGACAGGTCAGGGACACAGGATCACAAACAGCAGTGCTTGGTGACCCAAACTTTAAGTTTTATAGTGCTTTGGTTTAAAAAACATACTCTTGTTTAAAAGAAAAGTGTTTCATGGGGAAGTAGAAATAGTAATGAGTTTTCTCCTCCTTTATACTTGCCTTTCATGCCAATAAAAAAGACACAAAGTGACATTTGTAAAAGGTTTCTTACCAGTGCTCATGGAAGTCAAATGAAACATAAGTCAGGTTTGCATTGTTGTAGAGAAGAACTTGTTTAAGGTAAGCATCTCCAATGATCTTCTCTCTGCCTGTCTGATCCACCAAGTTAATAATAACCTGTTCAAAAGTTTAATTATTTAACATCATCATCTGCTACACAACTTGCTTAGATTTACACCTTGCAGTAACAAATAGCTCAAAAGTTAAAGATTTGTAGCAATCTGGCTGAAGTTACAATCTTTGCTAGATTGTACCTTGGACAAAAAAGCTCCAACAGTCCCCTGCCGACACAAATTTTAATAGAGAGAAGCTCTGAATGCACAGGACAGGTACACAGAAATAGGGTTTACACATTTCCATAAGTTATTCCTGTGTTTTACTGGTTACTTACAAGGATATTTGAAAAACCTAAAGTAAAATTCCATTTACGTGCCAGCCTTGCAATTGTCAACAAGCTCCTAAAAAAACCCACAACACATCACCAAGAGAAACAACCCAAAAACATGAACCTTCATCCCCTGCATTTTCATGAGATCACTGTTCTGTCATGTAGCACTCACCTGCTTTTTGTAATTTTTCAGCTGTTCTTCAAAGTGTGCACGAAAACAGGCCACGGTTTCATTTTCACCTGCAAGGCAGAGCAGGGTTAGCCAGAAAGAGCCTGTTCAGCAGCAAGTCCTGTTTGATGTATTAAATCATGCCCAAATCTGTACTCTAAAAAACCAAGATACCTTAGCTAAAACATAATAACACATTGTGCAAAATTACTTTTAAAGGTCTTTCATCGATTTGCTCAGCTTCAACATTGCTGTTTTAATTTAGTGTACAGCAAACACGTTCTTGAATTTTGCTGCTTTGTGCTTTTTGTGCAGAGGAGATGGGATAAAAATTAAACTTTTAATAAGCCTGCTTCATTCTTCTACACAGGCACACACACCCACAAACATCTCTTCCAAAAGAAGACCAAGGGACCCCCGATTTTTAGGTTTTCCACTCCAAAACTTACTCTTGTCCAGCCGGGGCCGTGGATTATATCTGTATCCAACCTGGCTCCAGAAAACAGGCACAGAGCCTCGTGTTTGGATATAGGAAAGGGTGTGGTTATGGACATGGATCAGTTGCTCTGTCTCAACGTAATTTGCCACGTTTCCATTTTTATCAACACCCCTCCGTTTATACCGCATTCCTGGGGGAACAAGAATGGTCTGGTCATCCTTAAGTATTTGTCTTAAACATTAATACTTTTTATTCCTGTTTTTGACAGTGCTAACACAAGACAACAGTTCTAACCAAAATCCATGATCAACAGCAGAAGTCACTCCTATCCTAGTTTATCCCCCAAAAGTTATTTTGACTATATGGATAAAGTTTATTTACTGATATATTATGAGCAGCAGGCAAGGCAGTTTAAAGTCACATATACCTCTGGTCCACCTTAAAAAACACATTTATTCCTGTTTTGTCGAGTTTAGCAGAAAGTTTTATTTTAGTGCTCAGTATTTTCCATGGACCTAAAGGCCACTTTTACTGACAGAGGCTCCACTTCTCACAGAGATCCCACGAGCAGCCCAAAAAGATTTGCATGTTCCACAAAATAGAAGACTTCCCCTCCTTGTTCTAACCTGTGTGACTGATTCTGCACATTAAAAAGAGATAACGCTCCTCTGACTACAGTTTTATGCCTACCCAGCTCTGAACTGCTCATTAAACAGAGAAATGTTTGCATATCCGTGACTCAAAGGAGAGCACATCATTATTTCAGAAGGGATGCGGGTGGTAGCAAAGCAGGGGGAAGGAATAAGAGGGTTGGAAAAAGATTCAAGGTCATGGAAATTCAGTTTCAAGTCCTGAAGTTGCACTGAACCAAATTTTTGATCTGAACCTCAACAGTACAGAAGGGAAGAGGTTAGAAGTAAGGGAAAGGAATGCAAAATACCTATAATAGGGACCTTTACAGAGAAATTGTCAGAGCAGCATCACAGCCTTTAATCAGGGAGAAAATTCTGCACAGTTTATGCTCTGGACTAGCAATCAGATGAGCAAAGTGATATTAACAGTAACAAGGAATCAATAAGAAATCTTCCCTCTAGAATCAAGTTTCTGTATCTGTGTAACAATTTAGTATTAAAAAGCCAGAGTGCAAACTAGATACTGCTCTGGAACCCTCAAATATTTACCCCAAGTTGTTCTGACAAACCATTTTCCCTGGAACTCAGTTAAATGCATCCAAGTGAGCTGTGGCAGAGGTACAGTCCTACAGCAGGGTAAGCTCACCAGGCCTTTTTCTTGGTTTTTTGGCATGTTAAAAACCCAACTGGGTAAGAAGGGAGTTGGAGACATTGGAGAGTCTTCATAAAAATCAGATAAACTGAAAAGCCTGGAGTTGAAGAGACCTGTTAAGCTGTGAAGTGATTCAATCCTTCTTTCTGAGATCCTATGGACAGGGAATAATTTGTTTGCCGTTGTACTCTGAGTCAAAGACGGTACAAGACCAAAGCATGGTCATGTTTCACACCTCGGCCCTAACAAACACCTCCTGGGACACAGGCAGGCACACACACGGGCTTGACAAGTCTCAAAGGAAGACCTTGGAAAATTCAACCCCCTCCCAAGCCTGCTGAAATGAATCAGTTCAGAGCTGTAGGCAAGAGCCTAATCAAGGGGACCTCTGTAAAAATGGAACTTTACCTCAGGAATGTGACCTGCAAGGATGCATTCAGTGCTCCTGCGCAGAGCAGTGCAGTGCTGCAGGCACCACAGCCTCTCCTGTCCCTCCTGCCAGCGGGGAAGGCTGCAGTGCAGCCTCTGACAGGGACTGACCAGCAGCTGAGCGGCTCAGCACTCCCCAGTGCTACACCTGCACCCTCTCCAGAGCTCAGCACCCATCCCAGCAGCTGGAGCTGTGTTTCCCTACCAGCTCGGTGCCGGCTCCGGCGGGAGAGGAGCGCCACCAGAAACGTCGGGTGAACGTCATCCACACACGATGGCTCCTGAGGAGGAGTTTCAGGACTGCTCTTGTCATCATCAGAAGATTCGTTGTAGTTCACTACGAGTTCTTCGATTTGCACAAATCCTTGAATGATGGGGATAATCCAGAAGTCCACTTCAGGATTCTGAAGGTTACAAAAAACATTTACTCTCCTATCGGTCCAACATTACCTATGATTATTTCTGCCATTTCTCATGTCTATAGAAACAGCTGCTTCACAGGCTTTCCATGTTTTAATTTTTGCCATATCCTTGTTTCTGTAGGACGCACCAGCATTCTTCCTCCATCAGTCACAGGGCTTTTAAATCAGGAGGAAGAAAGAAAGCAACATTTTTCCCTAGTTTCTGCTTTAAGGCAGTTTAAAACCTCTGTGGGGCCATATACTAAATCACATTTATACAGGAAGGGAGATGTTAGCCTGTTTTCAGCAACACAACAGCATAAAGCTTCATATGGGCTAACTCAGTCCCCAAGACAAGTGGTTCAGGGCTCTGTACCTTAAAATACAAATTTCTTAAACAGAATCGAGATTCAAATTCCACACTGATTCAAGGTTATTCATTTGTATGTTATAACATGAAAAACACAACTCATTAAAGTCCTGCATTACACACAACCTTTCACAGTGGGCATAGGTTTACCCTGCTGTGGCTCCACAGCCATTTCATTATGTACAATTATCAAGGAGAGAGGTGCAGGGCATAAGGTGTCTGCTGTCATCCCCAAAGAAAATCACACTTGGTCTAAACTGGCATACAGAAGTCAATAACTCAGTCCTTGATCTACAAGGTTAATTTAAAATGAAGGAAGATCACTCACTGGAGAAAGAGTAGCGGTTCTCTGTTTCATTATGGGCTCATTAGCCAGGAAAATGTTTTATTTACTCTGAGCAGCTGTTCAGAACAAGTTGTTCTACACTGTTTTTACACTGATCAGCTACTCTGCTCTACGAGAACAAACACTATTCTCCACTATGGAAGACCAAAATCTTATCTCAAGGAAACTTTGGAATTCAGAGGTTATTTCTTTTCTGGCTCTTTATTATCAAATTCAATGTGTTCAGGGATAGTCCACTGCACATAATTGAACAACTCAAATTTACCTTCATAAATCAGTACAAACATATCACACCAAGCTATTCTTCATTGCTTTATTGTAATAAATTTTTAAATTCAGCTGAAGCTCACTCCTTAGCAATGATCATAGGGGGAAGAAGGCAGTGCCAGCTGCCCAGCTGCAGAAGGCACGGCCCTGATGCTGACCTGTCTGCCAAGCAGGTTTGTAACCAAACTTCTGTGAGGCCTTAAGCAAACATTTCAACTAAAACTAAAGAATGGTTCTCACAATACACACGTCAGAAGTAAGACTCACATCGATACTGATGAGATCTTCAATCATGTGCTTGTTCCAAAAGAATCTGTCATCCACCTGTGTAAAAGACAAAGGGGCAGCTTTTGCAGTGTTCCAAGTTAGGTTTGGCAATATCTGTGGGAAGGACCAGTGGCCATCAGTTTATTCACTGCAGCTGCACAGACAGGTCAGTGTTTTTAATAAAACCATTCAAGTCATGCTGCTGCAGACTTTTGTTTCCTGGCCCTGAGCTGGGTACAGGACAAGGTGTTCAGCTGCTGTAGAACATGACCAGCCAGGTTTGGACCCTGTCCATCACTGGCCAGCTCAGCCCCCAGCTGCAGGACACAAACACAAAGCACTCACTCTTCTCCACAGGGGTAAGTTGGTTTTCTCACACGCGCTCTGCCTCTGCACTGAATTTGTCAGGTCATAGCTCAGGCTGTAGTAAAAGGAGTCGGAATCCATGAACATCTTGAACAACTCCTCCAACAATCTCTTCTCCAGTCTCTCTTTCTCTTTGCTTTCTCTAATCTGAAAGAAAACAATGGCTCTCATGTCTCTCTCTGTGAGTGAAAAAGACTCCAGCCATATTTTCCATTTCTAACCTTGGAGGACAAACACTCTCCCAGTGATGAGCAGGACCTTAAAATTCCCAGCAGAGATAAACACAAGAGACAGCAGCCTCAGAAACACAATTCTAATTTCAATAACTATTGTTTTGACTTCCTAATCCAAGCCACTATTGTGCTAAAAGCAGTTAGATGAGACTGTTTGGTGTTCCCTGAGGAACCAGGCACCCAATTTTGTGTCCAATTCTATATTATAAGAGATACTTTTGCAAAGCAATTTCTAGAAGTTTAGAACCTCACTAGAAGCTAATCCTGGTAAAAAAGAACTCTATTAGCAATTCTGCCAAAATAATGTAAATGGAAAATCACAGAAGAGCCACAACTAAATAATCAAAAAAATTAAACTGGGCATCAACCTCCACATTCTGCAGTTTTTCCCTGGGGCGTTTTTTAAAGGTCTTTGTATTCCATTTCATCATCCATCACAGCCTTTGAATTATAAATTCAACGTTTTGGAACAAAAAAAAAGAAACAGTAGAAAACTTTACCTTCTTTTTATTTGGAGCAGACACATTAGATTTAATTTGAGTAAGAGTCTTCAGCAGAAATTTCGTATCATCTGGGGACTGCGTTATCTTCTCTGGTTTGTTTATCCCAAAATGGTGCTTTTTGCAAAGCTGAAATAATGACATTGAATTGAAGCCAACATTTAAATACTCTTTAAAAAGTTGAAAGAAAACTTAAAGTCTACAAAAGCAAGATTTTGATGTCCACGAAGTGAAGAGAGACACTGAAAGAGAGGGGAAACATGCAGGTTTCCAGCTACAGCCTAATTCTCACTATCCAATAAAAGAAGAATTTTCTCCTGTGGTGGTGAGAATCTCTGCCTGATGTTTGACATGACCTGAGTACCCAGACCCACCTCAACTTCCCACCCCAATTAAATTAACACTACTCATTTTAATTTTTGTTCCTTTATCCATTCTCTTTTGGGGAAAAGAATGGCAACATTTTAAGTAAGGATTTCCCTTCAAGCCAAGTTATGGAATTAAGATTGCAAAATGGGATGAAAGCAAGAGGATCCATTAAAAAACTGGATTAAACAACTTTCTCCTGGTTCAGTCAATCTTGTTTTTGTGTGGTATTCTCAATCATCTTTATGAAATTTGGGTATTATTTTGTTGCAATTCCCCTCCCTAGCAGAACTTGCAATTTCTGTTTAAAAAACGCTTTTAATCAAAACCCAATATTTTAAAAAGCCCCAAAAAAATCAAAATGTCTGCTCAGACCAGGAAAAAGAGGTAAGAGGTATTTAACTTTTGTTTCACTGAAGCAGGAGGGGGACAGTCAGAGCTCCTTGAGGATGACCATACCTCCAATTCCAAATCCTGAGGTTCTGTATCAGAAAGGGGAATCACGGCAATCTTTGTGATTTTGCAGACCTCATGATCTCCTGGAAGTTTGCCAATCAATGCTTTCTGACGAATTAAAAGGAGCCACCATGGTAAATCTGGGGGAAAAAAAAAGATCAGGAGATGCTTTTATTTGTCTTGTCAGGCATTTATTTTGATTAGTGTGCCAGAAACCATTCGACTAGAAGAATCCAGTGAATGATGATTTTCTATTGTTATGTTTTATTATTATGCATTGCAATAAAATTAAATAAAGAAAAAAAACCCTTAAAAATATTTACTCAGTCTTTAGCATAATAAGGGGATTAACTATTTCACAGGCTTACATTAAAGTTACCCTTCCTTCACCCACAGCAATTAGCAATCTCTAGGATGAGGCACATTCCCACTAATGGCAGCACGATTTGAGAACAGCTGGAGCTCAGACAGCAAATTAAGAATTTCCCTTTATACCTCCTGTCAGGTATCAAACAGCAAACAAGCCAGACACGGGTAACAGCTGATTACAAGATTCATGAGTTAAGGAATCTGCTGAGCAAACACGGACTGCACCATAAAGCAGTTTACAGGCATTTAAAGGCTCATGAATTCATTCCTGAGGCGCATAAAGTGGTGGAGAAATTCATGAGATGAAAATTAATGAAGATATTGGTGACAGATGCATTCCATGCACACATCCAACCTACAGCACTCGCAGCTATAGCACCTGCACTTAAATGAGACAGGAAAACAGAGCAAATATTCCCAGTGGGGGCTGAGGAGTGCCTGGCCATTCCCAGATTTCAATCCCTTGGATGGAGCAGCAGTTCTGTGCTGGGCTTTTGGGAGTCAAAAGCAAAAGTTCTGTGAAGGGAGATGGAAAAGGCAGAGAAAGTCCTAGAGACAAACACACACACTCACAACTTCTCCCAGCTGAGAAGCAGCCAACTGAGTTCAGCTGAAAAGGTGACACAAAGACATAAAAAGCCTGCTGTGGCAGACTTAAACACGCTCCCACACTTGTGATGGCAGATTGTGTCATGTATTATGCCTCTGAATACCACATACAGCCTTTGAAAAGCCTATTTAGCAGCTCTACAGCAAATACAAAGTCTGTTCTCCTTGCTCAGTAAATTCTAAACATTATTTTATCCTCTGAATGCTTAAGAAAAACACAGAAAACCCCCAGCAGCTTCTTTTATCTACAGAACAGGAATAGTCATTGCCAACAGACAACTGTGTGCTGTGACACTCTACTCCTCCCTGACTCTGCACTGCTGCCTTGAGACAAGAGACATGTTTATGTTAGGTATTAAGAAGCCTTTGAAAATTCCAAATCCTCATAACTACAAATGTGCTGTGAGAGCCAGAGGATGCCTCCCAAAGAGGGAGGAGGGGAAGGAGAACGAAGACATGCACCACATTTTAATAAACGTGACCCTGTAAAGGGAGTCCTGTGCTATTCCCGAGCGCTGCAGCAGAGTCACAATCTCTGCAGCAGCAGGGACACTTCAGGTCAGGAGGGATCTCGGGGTGTCACCCTGATCCAGGCAGCCCTGAGGCTGGACCAGGTTACTCCAAGCTGTCACACAAGCATGATCTCCTAAAACTGGTTAAAGGATGAGAAATCAGGACAGGAGAGTGACAGCAAATGCCACTGAGACAGAGATCCTCAGTGACAAGCAGGTGCTGGAACAGCTCCTCTGTACAGGGTAGGGAACTCGCCTGGGAGAGCAGCAGCCTTTGCCCCCAGCACCCCACCGAGCAGCCATGGGGAAAAGGAAGCTGAGGAAAATGACAGATTTTATGCAACAGTGAGAAGACCAATGAACAGGTTAAAAAAATCCTTTTGAAAAGGAGAAACTGAAATGCTGCCAGACCCACCAGCAAGAGATAAAGATGCCTATCAGTTCATATGAAAGGAAGGCCTACCTTTTCCATGTTGCTTTCTAGCAGGCAAACCCAGCAGTCCCTGGATAGCCAGGGCAACCCGAGATTAACAGAAGGGAAGTACAACAGCACATCCAGGCAGGTATTCCTGCTGGGCAGTCCTCTAATCTCATCTATTCCCACCTACAGAAGGCTGGCAACACAATTTACTCCCAGGAGATCACCAATGTATGCCAACAAACAAAACAGACACTGTTTAAAGAAAGGCAACCATCTAGAGCCCCAGTTAATTCATCAGCAGGGTTCTCCTGGAGGTAAGTATAAGGTAAAGGCATTTCTGAGCAGATATGCCAGAGTGAAAAACTGGAAAAAGAAAAATCCCTGCCCAGTCTTCCCTTTACCTATATAAACAAACCCTGGTAGCTGTAAACAAGGCACATATATAAATACAGACGAGTGAGTTCTGTATCCTTTTGTCATTTTTAAAAATGCACTGATATGTCATCTTGGTGCACATTGCAAAACTCTTTGTATTACAGCCAGAGCCACAGAACATTGAAAGAAAACAGGAATTCCCCAGCAGATCAAAAGCAAACAGTCAGGAAGTAATTATGCAGATAAAGTATGCCCTGAAGTAAAAGCTCCAACAATAGCCATAAAAGCAGCATATTATAATAGCCAGCATATCTAAATAACTGAATCTCTGAACACAGAGCCTGTGCTTCTGCAGTCTGGAAGAAAAAAGCAGCTCCCCAGCAGATTAGGGGTTGCCTGCCCAGTGTGTCAGGTATGGTGTGCAGGACAGAACACAGGCAGCCCAGGACAGCTGTGATGCCATTCCAGAAAAGTGCAAGTTCCAAGCCATCTCTCAGGATCTAACATTCATTTTTAGTGTTTTATGAACTACGGCAGAGCAGATGGCAATAACTAGTTTGAAGCACTGCATCCAAAGGAAGCTATTACCTCTCATTCCTCACTAAAATGGAAATTTAGCTCCTGTGTTGTTTCAACACTGTCAGCACAACTCTGCTGTTTTTCTCTAACACTTCCCCAACAATCTAGCATTTACTTTTCCCCAAATGCTTCTGCAGTAACTTTTCTTAAACTGTACACGAGTTTACAACAAATGCTGCTTTTTGCAAGTATTTTGACTTTAGCCGAGAAATTCTATGCTACCACTTTCCTACTTTTTGTTACTTGAACAACTCAAAAATTGGCTGCATGCAAAAAGAATGTTTCAGGTTGTTGATTGCAGGAAATTCAGTTTTATCTCAGTGAAGAGATTTCAGATGCTGAACAGCCTGCAGTTTCTATCAAGATTCAGAGGCATGTTAACAAAAAAAAGCTGGGGCTAAGGAAGGAAGAACTCCTTTGCCTCCTGTTTACAGTCTGTGGACTCCTGCCAGCAGCATTTAACCTGGGTCTTAATTAACCAGCACTGGAAGAACACTCCAAATGAATCCAGGTACAGACACTGGACTGCACAGGGGGGTGTTCTGACCAAGAAACAGAAGAATCTGAGGCAGGAATGAGTGAGTTAAGTGGAAATTGCTGAAACTGGTTAAGAAATCCAGCTTTGGTTATAGTCAGATACAGATGTTCAGTATAACTCAGCATACTCTAGCACTACAGTGTTTGATCAGCTTGCTAAGAAGTCGCTCATCAAAAGTGATTCAGTTTCAGGCTACCATTGCTATTCTAGTGGATCTACCTTTTATTCCAACAAAAAAACCAACACCATCCCCTTTCATCAAAATCCCAATACAGAACTAGAAAGAAATTGAGTGGCTACAAGTATATTTTGTATGTATGCACACTAACTGGACAGTAAAATTAATATTCTGTAAAGGAGATACTTTATGCAAGAGATGTGTTTGCCTTTCTATAGGAAGATCATGCAAAGACAGTTTTAATTGTGCATCTTATGAAGAAAATGTGCCATGATCTGTTTCAGTAACATCTCCACGATACATCCTGAAATCCTTTTCCTTTTATTCCCATTGTTACCTGCATTTTCTTACAAGTTATCTTAGGATGGGCCAGAAAATGGTAAGCAATTTTATTCTTACATTCTGATATTCAACCAAGGTTTTATTGTCTGGGTTTGAGCTCCCCACAAACACAAAAAAAAAGGTATCTGAATGATTAAGAAAATTCACTTTGGGGAAGAACAAAATATTACTTTAAATAGATTTCAATCTCAAACATGAGTGTACAGTTATGTTCAGAGGTACAACTGGCCTCCCCATGTCAAAAATTCTTCAAATAATTAAAAAATGAACCATGGAATATTGGCTAGCTGGTTCCCATGAGACAGCTTCCCTGTCACAGCAGCTTTCCTTCAAATTCTCCTGTATAAGGCAAGCAATAAAAGCAGCAAGATTAAGAGTAAATTAAAACCCGTCCCTGGCTACAGCTCATTGGCAGGGGTGTTCCAACGCTAAATTACAGACAGCCCATGACTGATTACAGGGACATCTCAAGGTCACTTAGACAATTCCAGCATTATTGCAATAAGCAATTCCTTCAAGAGCATATGAGGATCTCTGCCCAAAATATTCAAGTGCGCCAGGCTTAGTGACAGCTCTGGAGTGCACTGGTAGCATCTCTAATACTCAAACAGGCATTTGAAGATTCCAGCACTTCTGTGTGCTAAGGGTTTTTAAAACTCTTTTCAACAATAGCTGGTAACAAGGCTCTGAGCAGGACAAGCCCAAATTCACCAAATGAGCTTCAAGTTAAATTTTCTGATCCTCATAACCTGTGGGCAGGGGAGAAGAAATCAGAGCAGCAGGTCCTCCTGCTGGAGGTCAGCTCTGTGAAGGAAGCTTTTCACCCGGCTCCTGCAGCACCGCTCTCCTACTGAGGCCGGACAGAACGGGCCAGCAATGTTAAATATTTATACAACTTCTGCTGATAAAGTTTCCAGGTGACAAAGATTGATACAAGAATAAGTAATGAAGCCAGGCTACTGTTACAGCCTGCTAGATGATTCAGCCTGAGGATAACATGATCAAGTAGGAGTTCATTGAAAATAGCAGGTTTGAAGTGACCTGGGGAAGACATCTCAGTCAGCGTTTCGTTGTGACTGCAGCCTGACGGATGGCACTCCTCAGGAAATGCCAGCAAATTCAAGGAGTTCTCAGAAGAGAAGCAAGGATAAATAGCTGGAGGCTATCTTTCTTCAGACATTTAATGGCAGAAAACAAAACACCATTCATAGGACAGTCCCATCACTAAATACCAGAATATCTACAACAGAAAGGATGGACAGTTTGTGATGGTGTCATCTGAACATGGCAGAGACAAAAGAAAACACTTCCAGTGACCCAAGCAGCCAGTGAGTGGAATACCTGGGTGAGTTTAATTGATTCAGGAGCTCTATAGAACACATGGAAAGAAGAGATATCAGGCTTATTAGCTGATAATCTTCATTTACCTGACAACAGCAAGCTGACACCTGCTGAAGTGTCACACTCTGGGGAAAGTTTCAACTCGGATTTCATAAGCAGAGGAAGCAGCTCACAATAAACAACCATCCAAGGATCTTCAGTTGCCACAACACACCAAAAAACCTTCCAGAAAGCATTTGAGGTCTCCCCCTTCAAAAGCTTTTATAACTAGACTCCCCAGAGAGAAGGGGGGAAGGCTTTTGTGTACCCAAGGGCCTGGTTTTAAAACAAAACACCACACCCCACACAAACACAAAAAACATGTGTCAGAACCAATCACCGAGCGCTTTCCCACAGCAGAGAAAGGTCATTACTGGAGTTTAGCCACCATTCATCGTGGCCAGCATGTGCTGGACAGCACAGACAGCCTGGATGAAGGGAGGAGAAACTGAGATGGCAGAGTCTGAACCACATCAGATCATCAGATCTGAAAAAGGGTGGCTGGACAGATCTGTAGAATGAGCACAGACAAAAACACCAGGTGAAATTCAAAGAGGATGAAGCGATGCAGCTGGAAAGAGGACGTGGTCATGAACTTCATGGAGAGATGGGCTCTGAACTACGACTCCCAGAAGCAGGACCAGGGGTCACAGTACCTATGGAGCCACGTAATTCCCAGGACTAACCTGCCCTGCACTCACACCAGGGCGTCCCAGCCCCTGTTCTCCAGCCCATTATTGCCAGCAGGACGCTGCCACCCTGACCAATCTGTTTCTATTCAAGGGACCACAAACATCTGATCCACTTCAGCATTCAATCCATCCTGCTCTCCTGGAACACGCTTGAAACTGTACCTGTATTGATCATATTGCCAGGCACTACTTTAAATGCAGGGCCTCACAAAAAGAATGGCACACAGCAAGGGTTTACGGCCACCTCTCCCACCTGCCAGTAAACAGCCAGAGCTCTCTTGGCAGAGGTGTCTTTCTAGACAAAGCTGGTACATATCAAAATAAATATTTATTATGGCTACAGGAATTTGCAGCTGATAAAGCAAAAGGAGTACTGAGTTTATTTTACAGGAAAACATTACTGCTATCAGTTAGAGACAAGCTTATCATTAAAATAACAATGAATTCTACTCCTGCTTGAATTTTATAGCTCTGCCATTTAACTGCAAACAACTTTGAGTGTTCCTTTTGCCTTCAAATATTCCTCTACCAAGGTAGCAATTATTCTTCAGGTTTTCATACACCACTGAGAATCCAGGCCTTATACTCTTGTGAAAACTTCCTTTATTAGTTTTTGCACTGTACCATAGGAGAACAACAGGCATCTCCTTGAATGGATTATTCCAAAAGGTTTAAGAATTTTATAACTCTCACACAGAGCCTCAGATAGAATTACAAATACAAGTTTGTACCATTTGTGAATGCAGTTCTCTATTTTTTACAAGATAGCATTAAATCAAAATACATACACTGGAGAGCAGAGTGAATTTGCATGTGCAGCTGTAATGCAATCACTTTGACAAGGCCACATATTTGGGGAGTACTCCTCCAGAGCAAGGAATACTACATCATTCCATTGGAGCTATGCAGTATTATTTGTAATATCACAGAAGTTCAGCAGTAAACAAAATAAATTAAAAAAAAAAAAAATCAAAAGAGAACTCAGCACATACCTGTATGAAGCTGGACTTTACCAATGACTCCCTCTACCAGGCCCAGACAAATGGGATTCCATGCCAAAAGAAGATCAGTGGCTGCAAAAAAAGAACAAAGCTCCTGTTTTTAAACAGAAAACTCAACAGGACAATTAATCCAGTGATGGTCACCCTCCCCACTTTCCCCACCTGAGAGGGTCAAAAATATACCATAAGATAAAGCACACTTCCATTTCTGCTTGTTACCAAGTAGCTATGAAGAAATGATTACGTTTCCAACATAAAGCCCTAGCACAGATATTTTCCAGATTTTTGAGGGGGAAGAAGTAGCTTTGGGCTATAGTAAATGAGTTTAATGGAGGTTTAACTCTTCTAATATCGATCAGAATTTATAACATAACCAAGATTTTACATGGCTGTAGTGGAATTGAACACAGGTCACTGAGTTAAGAAGACCCAGCAGATGTTGGCTTTCACCCCCAGCTCCCTCCCGTTTGGATCCAATTACTATTACTTTCACATCCTCTTTCTATAAACATGCACACACAGACGCTTCCTCTTTTGTTAGAACACTTTCCACAACTACAGGGAATATCAAAGCACACGAAGTTCAGGTTTAGGTTTCTAGTTCTCCTACTCTTAGCAAATTCCAGTGAACTACATAGGAAGTAGAAGAGAAAGCAGAAAGGCAATGAGTTTCTGCAGTATTTGTTCAAGGATTCGAGAGTGGGGGAAAGAACAGAATTCCTAATTCAAATCTTTGAAGTGAAAGCAAGTACTTAAAAGCAAATAATAAATGTGTAGGAGAGAAAAATCTCCAAGGAGAAGAGGTTTTGCTATACCATGAAGGACAAGCTTGTTATTTTCTAACAAAACACACTTGTTCCGAGGTAAAAGACTCCCTCCAGTTTTAACATCCAGACACATGAAATACCTTAGCTATTGGTGTAAGTAGATGAACATTTGAAAGAACAAACTCACAAAATACAGGAGTACAAATCCTCTACCTAAACACATTTTATCTATTTCGTTTCCAGTTGTAAATCTGAGATCTGCAGGTGACAACTGACAGTATGATTTTTTTTTTTACACACTTATTTTAAAACACTGAATCCTCCTTGAAACATTTGTAATTAAGACCTTGATATTCCACGAATGTACATCCTTTTCCCAGCTTCCAGCATAACATTTAATAGTGCACTAGACTCAGCTAATTTCCTCATTAAATACAAGCATTTCTGTGAGCTACAATAGAAACAGTTGAAGTCGGGGTAGATCTGGAACGAGCTCATTAAATGGGATGGATCACATGTGCCTGCACACAGACAAGCAAGAACCAAAAGCCCACAGCAGCAGAATTTAAAGCAATGTTTGCAGGAGCAGTGCAGGGCTGCAATTACTGAGTGTAACCAGGCTGCACCAAATCCCTGCTTCTTCCTTTTTCTGTAGGAGAGCTCTGGACGGTGACCTGAGCTGCACAGAACCTCGTGTGAATGAAATGAGCTTCTTAAGGAGAATACCAAAGCTGAGCATCAGGAAATCAGTGATGGTGGGTATGACAGGGTCTGATGTGCCCTCAGTTCTTGCTGAAGCACCTGAACACGTCCTGGATCCTCCTGACGGAGTTGTGCCCATACAAAACAAATTCTGAGCCCAGTTTCACTCCAAGTTACACTCAGTAGTATCTCTGTGCTGAGGGGGAAATCTGCACTATCAGCAAAGAGGAACATGGACAGCCTTCCTCACTCCCAAATCTTCCTCCTTTTTCCCAGTTTATCCACACAATCCCAGTTCTTCACTCTGGGTCTCTCCTAGAACTGCACTCTCACACCTCATCTCCTTCTTGCTTTAAATTCATACTTCCACCATGACAGCTAAAAGCCAGCCAGAACTACCAAGCAGCAAACAAAGCCAGGCACAGGAAGAATTTAAAGAACCAGAGCAGTGGAGGTTTACCATGGCTACTACAAGCCCAGTAACCTAGAAGACCTTCTGGGTCTTTCTAAAACTCTGATTTCCTGCTATGACAAGAGATACAAGCAAGAAAACTTCACTTGGTATCCAGAGCCTTCCTCTAGGAGTTTACAAGAGATAAAAAAAATGAGGCAACAAGATATTGTTTTAATTAGAGGAATAAGGAAATAGCATTTTAGACCTGCCTGTAAAAGGATATAAAACTGGTGTTAGGGACTGCACAGACAAGGGGGTCTTACACAGCTGCTCTGCTGCTCTTGGGGGTTCCTCTGACAGAGGCAGCACCAGACAATCCAGGGATCTGCAGGAATCCTGCAACCCCAGCAGTGGAGACACAATGAGAAATGGCTCTAGACTTTGAGTACAGACAAGCTTTGGGAAAGAAGAGAATGTATTTGGAATCAAACACATATTCCACTTTCAGAGTTTAAAGGCAGCAAATATGGATCCACCAGCTGGGCGGCACTGGCTCTTGAGATAACTGCGATTATGAAGCTACTAACGGTAAAGGCTGACTGCTTGAAGAAAATTTTCCATGGGGAAGGCAAGGCATAGGGGAAAAGACACATATTTAGTAATACATGAGGAGATTAACATTTTTTTTCAATGTCCAAGAAAACCAAGATGCAAAGAAGTCTTACAGGAGAAATGCCTGTAGTCCATGAAAAAAAATCAATTGTGGAATCACACTGACGTCCTTTAGGTAACAGCACCACAAAATTTGGTTTCCTTACACTATTCCAGAGAACTTTCTATAGGAAAGCATGTGTGACAGCACAGAAGCAAGCCAGTTGTTTGAACTAAATAAAACATATCTGGCTGGAACCTTCTGATTAGAACTTTGTTATTGGTAAGAGTTCAGTTTCCTGTGTGACAACCATAGCTCAGCTCAGAGCCAACACTCAGTCTTGCTGAATAAATATCACTACAGTGAATACCAAACATGAACCTCTTGCTCTTGAAGAGTGCACTGTGGGGATGGATGAACCAAACAAATTAAAGGTTTAAATAACATTTCCCCACCTACCCCCAAAGAAGATGGGTTTTCATGCTGAGTGCATTCCTATCTACTCTTTATAGGAAAAAGCTGCCTCCAACCTTTGTCTAACACTAAAATTGTTCAGCACTGTTCCCTTGCAGCCATTTGGTCCGTCTGGCAAATCTGGCAGCAGCAATCTCCAGTCACTATCTTGCACCTTTGAAAATTATAACTGCTCTATATTTAAAATCATTACATAAGCAAAGATTCAGAGATCCAAGAGGGTTAACTGACAGCCTGTAGGAGATCAGCATTTAACTGAAATATATTTTACAGAATTTAAGAGGCAGCCTAAGATGGTAGACAGTGGTACATGTTACAGAAGGTATCCACATCCTTTTAAAGTTGTAAAAAGAAAATAACCATCCAAAGCAAAACTGAAAATCCTCAGTTAGAGTTTTCAGATAGCATATGTGAGACCTGGCCATATTGCCGAAAGAACTCAGGACAAGTTTGAATCTTTTTTCTTTTTTAAACAAATGCCTATCAATAAGAATTAACCACCATAAGGCTCTATCAAAGGAAACACTGAACTTTCCTTACACACAAAACTAACTGAATGTTTTGAGACATGAAATACAATTTATCAGTTACTCTTGTTTCCCCACACAAACTTCCTATAAATGTTATCCTAGTCAACTTTTGAACCCCAGAGGGCCAGGAATAAAGACTTATCAGCTTTAAACTGCAACACAGTGATGTGGAAACAGACTTCTTACAGTACTGTGATGATGATAAAAAGCAGTGTCAAAACAGTCTTTGTCCCTCTAAGCAGCAAGTCAGAAGCTGTGTTCAGAAAGAGTCACTGCGAGCAGTGAGATGAGTCCCATGGAAGATCTTCCCTGACTTGAGGCATTCTCAGTGTGTTTAAATCTGAGAGAACTGCCAGTGTCTGACAGGCCTTACCACTCTGATGTATACACTTGCTCACCACATTTCCATCCCAAAGTACAAAATTGCTCATTCCTTGCCTTATCCTACGAAATAAATTCAAGCTACTGAAATAAATGTTGGGGTTTTTTGCTGATTCCTGTCAGAGATTAATGACCACTTGCAATGCATTTACCATTTGCGGGGATTGTATCAGCATTCAGCTGCAGCACAACAGAACCTCTGTCACAAATTCAGAACAAAACCAGCTTTGATGTGATTGACTTCCACCACCACCACCCTCGGAGCTCACCAGCAGCGATGTGAAGCCGTGCAGCACCAGATAAAATTTAATTCTTTGTGCTTACACAAACATAACCCTGATAAAGGTGATACAAAAGCAACTTGGAAGAGCATCAAAACCCAGAACTGCTTTCTGGCTCTTTCTGCAGCCGGCTGAGTCGATCCAAGGTCAGGCACGAACTCTGATAAGAAAACAAACCCCTGCTTTGGGATAAACCACTTGCTCAACACAGAATGGCTTGAGGCAAGGCTGGAGAGTTTGGGGAGGCAGGCTGGAAGCTTCCTTCGGAGAAGGCAGGAAGAAAAAACATTTAATTTGTACTCATTTGAATCCAGCCCATACTGCTGAGCTGCTGCCTGGTTCAATGCACTGAGTAGCTGTAACTATTTCCCTTCCAATCTTGCTGTGGTTCAGAGGACAGACACACACCTCTTCTCTCCCTCTTTGTCAGCTTTTGGGAATGAATCTCAGCTAGAAGGTGTTTCCTGACAGTGTACTCGATATAAACACACACACCATCACTGAATTGCCCTCAGGTTACACCTAAGTCTATATGCACGGATATTAATGTGACATTTCTCAAAAAGCCTTCCTGGAGCCTGACAGAGAACCAATCCTCAGTCATTTTCACCATTCAACACAAGGCATTGATATTTAGATAGAAAAAATAAAAGCAGAATAACTCACTATATATAGCCCAAATAAATCACTCGGCTCTGCTAATGTAAATTTTAACACCACAAGTGTTAATTTTCAGGAAGAAGCTTCAACACTATTTTTAAGTTGATTTGAGGGATTTTTTTTCTATAAACTGTGCCTGCTTTAGATCAAAAACAGCTGCAAGACTTTATTATTAGCATTATTTGACCTTTATGACCTCCTGTGGCTTTTCAGAAGAAAGTCTGCTTCCAAGTTCCAGTTCATCCCTGAACAGTGTTCTGGAATTTTAGCCAGGATTAAGAGATTACAAATTAGCTGGGAAGACTTAAGAGTATAAAGTTGAACTTCTTTCTCTTGGGGGAAATAAAGTACTACTTATGCAAATAAAACTTAGGCTAATTGAGTTTCCCTTTCAACACAGATTTCTAAAACTGTATTTAAGCTACTTGCAGAAAGATGGAGCATTAAAGACATTTAGTATTACAAGCTGTTAATTGTCGTGAAGTGTTAACTCTATTTACTTGCATATTCTCCTCCAGACTTTAAACAGGTCACCCCTTCAGCTGATCACTGATTAAGTATCTTTAATTTGTCATTTATACAGCTTGTGCTGTCTGTAGGTGTCACAGCCTCCAGAGCCCTCCTTCACTTGGAGCTGAAATGTTTTGCTTTGGAAGTGAAATGGGATCACCACTGGCCTGGCCCACAGCAGGGTGACACCAGGAGGATTTAAAAGAAACCCCACTTAATTTCCTCATTGCTGCTACACCTCAGAGCCTCCCTAGAGAGCTTGGTTATCCTCCCCCCATGGAAGGCGTTTTCCAAACAGGAATTCAGTGCAAGTTTTGCAGTGCCTGGGTCAGCGGCAGGAGCCCAGCACGCTGCAGAGCACACACCGCCCCAGCTGTGCTCAGGGACACCAAACAGTTTATTTCATTTACTGGGACACTGCCCTTCAATATCTCAGCGTTAAGAGAGATGAACACAACCAGATCAAGGACAATTTAGTGACAGATTTAAAGCAGTGGGGATGGGAGCACACAATACACATTGGCATGGCTGCTGCCAAAGCAGGATGCAAGTCCCAGAGAAAGCACCTAACAAAAATGAATCCCTGCTACTCAGCGTGATAAAGAAATACTTCTTTGTATTCTGGTGCAGTCAGAAAATCCCTTGAGTCGCCAGGCATTGCTTGGGAAACTGGAAAACATACGGAAAATGTTCAGCAGGCTGGAGAGCATCCAATGTTACATGGAACTGTACAAGGAACTCCTGTACTAGAAGTGCAAACAAACTGCTGTTACCAGAGTCTGCTCCAAACACAATCTGACCCTGGGCATCAGTGCCCTCCAAACTTTTTATCAAGTACCAAGAAAAACAACTTCACACATACCCCAAACATGTCTATTTATTTATTAGCCCAGCAGAACATGTAAATAATTTATATTGCATACATTATAAAATATACAAAAGATAAGAGGTTTTTAATGGGTGAATAAACACCATTTTAAAACAGCGTTCATTTTTATTAATAGTACAAAATATTTTTTCCCCACACCCCCAATGGACTGCCTGGAGCACCCACAAGGTGTGTGTACCCCACTTCAGAGACCACTGATGTAGGTGGCTAAATACGTGCAACAAGCTGTAATGTGCATTTCTACCATCTGAAATAAGAACCAGCTCCTCACATCCCTTCCACAAACCTGTAAATACCATTCAGAAAACCGCCCAGCAGGGACCCTTAAAATGCAAATCAGTGCCAAGCCACTGGAGCTCAGAGGGTTGGTTTTTTGCTTGGTTGGTTTGGCTTGGCTTTTTTTTTTACTTTAGAGCTTCCCTTTATTCTTTGCATTGCTGAACTCTGTTAGCAAACACATATTTTCTCAGAAGTGATACAGAAAAGGAAAAAAATATCTTTTATCCTTCCAAGAGCAACAGCACCGCAGTAATTAATATTATTCCACACCAACACACATTCGTTCCCATTTTTAGCTGGTACTTCAACAAAGCTCAAGTTGTTGAAGGATATACCCTTAAAGCTAAGAAAGCAGTAGGTTGTCTGCATTTTTTAAAATCCTATTTACTCCACAAGAAGGAAAGTATCAATCAGGCAGGAGGAAGATTTTATTCAAACCTACTTACCAAACTGACAGCTTAAACACTGTGTTCACTCCTTCTGAAGATTCTCCATTAAAAGTTTGCTCAGCCACAGCTACACTGAAAGAAGCCAAGAAAGCTATTCTAGCCTCAAAAAATTTAAAATATAAACATTGACCGAGCAGAAGGATTTCACAATTACAGAAATTAGTTTGTTTTACTAATCACTGAGCTGACTTATGCTAATGCTTCTTAAGAGCCATGAGAGAATTACAGTGTGAGCCAAGTCCAAGCAAGGTAAGGTTTTCCTCACTGTCACCTGTTCTTCTGACTCCACAATTAACTTTCCTCTCTGACTGTCTAACTAATCAAGTTCAAAGCACAAGAAGAGCTATGGACAGGAAACAACCATTTCTAACACTAAATAAGGGAGTTGTACTCAAAAACCCGGCACGTGTTTCAGGAACAGACAGAATTTCACAGCACGCACCCCCCATAAATTCCCCCCTTTATTTTTTTTTAACAACTGGGGATGATTTGACTACTCAGGTAACAAGGAGCAACATATCATTTATATGTTACTGGAAAATATGCAAACACACGGAAAAACTTAACCATCACCCCTATGTGCAAAAGTTGCTGCTTTTCCTTAACTGAGAAACAGACAAGGAAAAAGACTGAAAGATAACAATTAATGACAGATCAGCATATTTGCCATTTACATTTTGCAATTACCTCCTGGGCAAGGTCATTTGCTTTTAAATTTGGCTCGGAATTCTGTTTTCCAGTTCAAAGCATGTTCAAGGGCCCTGTTTTCAGTTTTTCAGACTCAGCAAACACTGCTCCAGGGCTCTATTCAAGTAAGATTTCTCCCTTAAAAGGAAAAACCTCAGTGTTCAAGTGGCATTTCATTCATTTGGGTTCAGCTTTTCAGGAAAAAAAATCCTCTCCCATTTTTTATTGGGGAAGATGTTTGGAGCAAGAAAACACAGCTGATGATTAAGTATTAATATTCCTGTTTGCTAAAGCCAAGCTTTAACAAAAAACAGTTTTTGCACTATTTCCAAATTCTTCCCCTAGATATACAAGCAATAATTTCTCCTCTTCTCAGCACTCCATTGCCATTACTTTATTTTCTATCCCATTCCAATCTACAGCAGTTGTTTTGAAAGAACACAAGCAGCATACCAAACAAGTGGCTGCCTTTTCCTACAGTTCAGAGTTTAAAACTTAAAATCACTGAAGTTTTAATACTTCCTTGCACATACAGCTGAAATATCACCCACACCATTAAACTGTGGAACAACCTAACAAGAAGAGCAGTGTTCTCAGATGAAAAAACCACAAGTCCTCGGTACAGACGCAGACCTTCCTTAATTGAAATCAGTGTCTTCTGTTCTAAATATTTTAGTTGCAGTTAGTCTGCAATTTCCTGTTCAATATTTAGTTAATACTAACTCATGACATCAAAGATGAGTCACCTCTGCCAGCAAAACACAAGCCACAGAAATCTACTTGAATTAGATTCATTTTAATTCCAGGAGGGAAGGCAAAAAAACCAGAACCAGCAACACCAGAATACCAAAATATCAAGCATTAGGAGTTTTTCATGTATTTAAAACCTCAGGTCACTTCAGCAAGGGCAGGAATTCCAAGACATCTACACATCTGAGTTGGGACAAGTTTGGCATTTCCAGAACTCTTCACAGAAGGAAAAGGAGAAAGAAAAAAGACACAGGACCGCCCTTGTCATATTCATCATCTGCTGAGACGCAACAGGAAAGTAAAGAAACACCTCAGCTCAAGGTTTATTTAATTCTCACCAGGCTAGGCTGTAACACACCACCAACCCACTTCAGTCTCAGTTTTAGGTTTACTATGCCCTATAAAAAGAATCATGGATGGAATTTCGAAGTAGGTCTTACGTATAAAAAGTAGAAAATAATTTCTCTCTGATAAATATATACGGAGATCTTGCCTCAGTCAGAAGCTACACCAGTGACTAATGTATGCAATATTTAATCAGACGAAGGATATAGAGCAGCCCAGCCCACTCCCCTGGTCCCCTCTGCTCTCTTTCACAAGGAGAAAAAAGCAGCAACAGGGACCCAACTGCTGAAGATTTTTTCAGCCTACATTCTCGCTGGGTTGCAGCTAATGCAGATCAGTTCTGACATCTGGTTTGTCACATACGCCACAAGTACGTGGTGCTGACAACCAAGAAAGAGTAGGGAAAAGAGGGAACAGAATGAGCAAGCAAGGGTGAGAAACAGTGCAGTACCCATTGCAGCTAAAAAGGTGTCAAAAAACAGCTTGAGGTTCCTTACGAAGTAACTTGAAATACGGAGAGAATTCTTCTAAAGCTACAGCCTCCTGTGGAATTCATTGCCCAGAATAGACAGGCAGTTCCCAAGACATACTACCGAAATCCAGGAAGGCAATTTTGTATAAAATAATTCAGCAGCATGACTTCACACTCAGGCTCTCACCCCTCAGAGCCATGTCTAGGACTACCCTGCAGCCATAAACTCGGCAATCCGTGTTCTGGTGGCAGAGGCATCACTCCTTACGCCAGCCATGAGCCCAAGGCCTTCCCCTGAGCATCTCCAGACTTCCCACAAGGAAACTGCTCTTCCTCCTCCCGTCTCCAGCCATGAAGAACAGCTCAGGAATTCTGACAAGTAATTTCTACATGACTCCTGCAATGCCTCTGAGGAGTGAGGCAAGCACACAGCTGGAGTATTGGATGGCCTTACGATCTGTGATTCAGAGATGATGTCACACTGCCAGACAAACACCCAACCTGAAACCTGTGCCCTGCTACCCTGAAAATACTGCTTGGTGACATGTCCCTCACCGAAAGTATTTAAAGTGCATTGCTTCAGCTGCTGACTCACAGCCATTTTCAACAGATGAAAACAAATACTGTAACAATAAATTCCTAAAGTGTTTGTTTGAAACAAACAAATGCTCCTTTGCCTCTAGTTTACAGTTCCAGAGGTAAAACACAGCTTAACCCTTCTTGCTCTTACTGGCAGAGGCAACAGAGTGTCTAAGCATGACATCCCCAAAAGCTGTGTTAGACCAATTCCAATCTGTGTATCCCCCAAAATATTTGGTAGGTTTTTTTCTCCAGGGTGCTGGGAACCAGCATAACTACAAGAAATAGTTTTAGTAGCAACTGTTCCCAATCTTATTTGACATTACTGCCTGGAGTATTACCAAGGCCAGCACAATGATAATAGAAGCTTTCACACCATAACAGTCTCATTCCTTCTGCTGCTGCTAAAAACATGGTGAGAAGAATTCAGTGTCTTCAAAACTTTTTATCCTTTACACACACAGACACATACATATACATGTATATATGTACATGTACACATATGTAAATATAAATACATAATTTACGCAAACATCATCAATAAAACAATATTTGTAATCTGTGTAAAACTACCAGTCAGGAGCAACCACACAGAGCATAAACAGAGTAATCCAAGAGTGAAATCTTGACCAAGACCTGATGTAAGGCATTTAAGGCATGCTTGAACAGCACATGTTTTTTCACTAGACTGAAAAAAGTACACTCTAGACAGCCAAATTCTTTAAAAAAAATAAAATCTATGATGCCAAAGTGATTCATGGATTTCCTGCAGGTGACTCATTAGTGCTTTCACTTTAGATAATAAAAAAAACCCAGAAACATCTTGTAAACACCGGCTGACATCCTTCAAAAGAGGGCCAACCTTAGACTTTGCTTATGGCAAATATTTACCAAGATTATTTGCCTTTTTTTTTTCTTTTAATTCAAGCTGTTATCTCCATGATTCAAAGAGGTCAGAAATACATCTTTCAACATTAGAAAATTTCTGAGGATGCCTTTATAACTGAGGGAGGAGAATCTTTTAAAGCTCAGCATCAGTTCTTTAGATTCAGACCTACCATATCAAGCAACAATTTGCAAGGTTTGCCAGTATTATTTATTCCAGCCCATGAATGTGCAAAGATTAATTCAGAGAAGCCTCTGTGAGGCAGAATAAAACCAAGGCCTCCAAAGCCAAGCAGAGACATGTAGTTAGATCACAGCCTTTTGACAGATTATTAAGCATGCCAATGAGCACAAGTTATGACTTTGTTTGGTTTTTTTTTTAACATGGCAGTGACTCACCACACAGAAATCTATTTACTCATTTCCGAGCAGTGGCCTCGATAATAAATGGTCAAATGTAATAAAATTGCAAACTTGAGGATATGCAATTTTGTCTTAATACAAGAAAGAGCTATCGATCCAAGAAACACTTCCTGTGAGAGAACTGTTTCTTTCTTGGGCTTACTTTCAACCTGCTAAGGTATTTCATTTCACATCCTGGGGGTCCACTGTCGAGAAGATGATCCACAGACAGGGCTGGAAAAACAAAGCTGCAAACCCGTGGAAATGGGAAAGCATTGCTAACAATTGGGAGTTTCAGGCAGACTAAGGGACTTCAATATCACCTTACCTTCCGTTAATGTGCAGGTCACACACAATAGGGATCACAGGCAAACTGCCTGAAAATGCAGAGGCAGGAGAAGAACAAAATGCTGCTGGAACAGCAGGCAGACAAACTGCTGGGCACTGGCAAAGCCTCCGGGAAGTTAAGGGACATCAAGAAAAAATAAAACACAGCAATGGCTGCATGAAAGCAAGGGATTGATGCTTTAAAATGCTAAAGTTATCAAACACCAATCTCTAGAAGTACACTAGTTTGTGCCTTAATTACTGTGGGTCAAGGAAGAGCTTTTGTGCCCATGTAGATGGCTGTAACCATCACAAACCTAAACCTGAGGGGTTTTCCCCCCTGTGAAAGCACACATTTCACTGACTAGCAGTACTGCCTGCTAGCTTAAAATCAATTATTTTCTAAGATCACTTGCAAATCAAAGTATTGCTGGATCAGTGAAGTTGATGGACAAGAATTAGTCATGCTAACTTGAGACAGATTGCAATTTTATCTAAGAGACACAAACAAATCGCGCTGAGAAGACACAACTCAAGGATGAAAATAAAACACAAGAAAGCGCAGCGTGAGAAACAGTTCTTTGGAAAAACACAGATAACAGCGGTATTCCATGTTTATGTTTCAAGGCTGTCCAGCCTTTCACAGAAGCTCATAAAGCCTACTGCACTCAGATAGCCAAGCTGGTCATACACATGTTCAGCCCCCTTTTTTGGCATAACACAGATCCGAGTTTTAGGAGGCTGTAAGTAATATCTGTGCAGCCTGCCACAGGTTTGGAGAAACACCCAGCTATTCAGAGCTCCTTTAGCATACAAGCAGGGTCAGCATGGTCCTTTACATCAAGGTTACATATTAGAATCACAGAGAATGAAGAAAACTCACAGAATGGTTTGGCTTTGACCTTACAGATCATCTTGTCCCAACCCCCTGACATGGGCAGGGAGCCCATATTACGCAAAGTGAGATAATTTCCACGGGTGGCATTTTATTTCATAGCCACCTTTACTGAGCAACCTCCTAGGCAGGACAGGATAATTACCATTGTTTCAAAATTCCCCTTTACACAACTCCATCTCAATTCCTGTTCACACTGCCTTCTCTTCAGCCCCATATTCATACATAAGGGAGCTCTGTGTAATTGTCTCTTTATACAGCCCGTAATCACTAAAGAATTTAGAAGCACTTTAGAAGCCACAGAATCACAGAACGTCAAAGGGCTGGAATGGACCTTGAAGATCACCCACGGTAGCCACCTGTTCCATTTCTCCTGGAAGGGGTGAGCACGGGACACGTCTGGCAAAGCCGCAATGCCCGTGCATCGGGAGCATCCCTTATGTAAGGCTGACACCAACCCCACACGGCCCCCCGATGCTCCCGGGGGATGACCGGATGCCTCTGGACACCGGCACCGGCTCGGGTCACACGGGGCGGGGGCAGCGCTGCTTTATCCTGCGGGGAACAAACGCGCCGAGCGGGAAAGGGACGCGCCCGCCGGGACACCGGGACACGCGTGCCCTCCCGTGGCCCGGGGCGGGTCCCGGGAGCCGCGGGGCGATGGGCACAGCGGTGCCGAACCCCGCGGTGCCGAACCCCGCGGTGCCGCCGGGGACACCGCGAACCCCAGCCCCACCGCCCCGGCCCCGGGTGGGTCC
>VYZT01060868.1:40231-74853 GCA_013400735.1 Pomatostomus ruficeps
CCGCTCCCCTCAGCCCGGATCTTCTCATCCTTGCTCCCCTCACCCCGCTCCCCTCAGCCCCTCTCGCCTGACCCCCGCTCCCCTCAGCCCGCAGAAGCTGATACACGGTATAACTTCGTGGTGAAAGGAAATCTCAGGACCCCAGCACAGGACTCATCGTTATTATAAATATTTATCCAGAAGGCAGCATCTCCCGATGAAAGGGCAAATCCATCCCCTCTGTCTCCTCTACAGGCAACACTGTAAAACGCACCCACAAACTTGTCACTGCTACAGACCCTGCCCAGCCTGTCCACAGGCTTCCAGAGTTTTTGTTGGATTATAGAAGCTGAAGTCCCACTATCTGTGAAATTGAGGAAGAGATGGACACAGACAAAAGTCATCCCGTGCTGCACACAGGGAGAGGAGGGATGGAGCAGCTCTGATCGGCACCTGGCATTTAGTGAAGGGCTGCTAGGGACTTTGGCCTGTTCAATTCGCAAATAAAAAGATTTACCAGGTATTGTTAGGAAGAGAATGGCACTACTTTCAAACCACTCTTTGAAAAGATTGGTTTCTCTCATGCAATGTTTCTCCACTGATATATATCAGTGATTCTACAAAATACGTGCCTAAAGGACTTTACAAAATAGAGAAATCTCATTATATGTGAACATTCAAGACCCAGGCAAAAGCTTGATTTTGGAATGTACTGAGCAGCCAGTCTAGAAAAGCATTTAAGTGCACGCATGACTTTAGATGTATAATTTAAATAGCTTTAATTGAACATTTACGTCTTTAAGATGATCCTGTGCTTCAGAACTTTTCTGCTTTAGCACTAGAAACTGAATTTCTCAATGGGTCAAAGCACTATTTTTTCTCCCATATCTTTATCATTCACTAAATATTTATCACTTGCGATATCATCTCTATTCTGCTTGCGTTTCCCAAATAGTTCAGGATTGTAGCACAATGCATAGAGTTGCCATTAAAATGCTTGCAGGGATTTCAAGGACAGACTTTTGTTTTGCCCTTTTTCATGCTTTGATCAGAGCTTTTTTTTTTTTTTTCCCCCCCGTGGGTAGTCTCCCGTTTGCATTCAGTGTGTTTTCCATAGATTCACAGCTGGGTGCTGTTTTTATGAGCCTGTCAGCTTTAGTTAGCATAGGGGGAAAAAACTTGAAAGATTAATTTTGCATTTTTGCAATTCATTGTCACTAGCTAATGGTAAGGAAATGCGTAGGCTGACAATTAGTCATGCACTCTCCCAGTATTACCTGATTGCCAGCAGTTTGATTTCAAGCTTAAATGCTGATTAACGGAAATATGATATTATTTAGTAACACTCCACACTTGGAAGTACAACTGGCTGGATAGATTGGACAAATACACCACTCCTCCTGAGGTGAAGGGTACCAGATTGGGAAATGACACTGCAGACAGTGAGAGGAACTTTATTTCTAAATTTAAGAAGTCATGGAACAATTTTTTGTTTGTTTGTTTGGCTTCAATACTCAGGTTAGCTTCCAGGAAAAATCTTGGGTCATCAATTTTGATGCCAAAGTAACTACAGAAGCCTTTCCTGTTACCCTTCATACTCAATTTTTAATCCAGCTGTGCTTTGTCATTTCTATTTTCATCCCTGTGTGTCCAAGGCAATACCTCTGCATTCCTCCTTGGCATTCCCTACCCACTTACACCTCCCATGTGCTTCCGTTTTCCTTTGGAGTTTAGGGAGGTTCTCTTAGTGAGGTTACTTTCCTCTCCTGAAATGTGTTTTTGAGAAGCCTTTTGTGTGTGTTTCTAGAGAGGGTTTGTTATGCATTAAACAGAGGCTGAAGAGTCTGCTTTGAGAAGGAGCCTCCTCAGAACAATAGGAACACAAGAGGGTCTCCTGACAGGCAACACAGAGGATAAAAGGGATTTGTTTGGGACTAGAACATTTTCTGGAGTGCCTGTTTATGCGCTACTGAAAAATAGTTGTGTGTTGCATTTTATAGCAGAAAAATACAAAACTACTGGCACGAACATCAGCTTTTTGGCACGAAAATGAAAACTCCCAAAACACGGGAAAAGCAGTTCTGCATAAGAATTTTGGCCTGAATTTATTTTTAGCTTTCTTTTCACTGAAGTAACTTTTTGTGGCAGCTGTGATTATCTCCAAGGAAGAGGTACTCTGGTATTTCCTCCTTGCCCATGAAAGGCTCGTACTTACAATGGGAATATTTCCATTTCAGTGAGCACTAGGAAAAGAACAACCTTTCCCCTTCGAAGCAATGTGCATGTGGTTAATATCTGCAATATACTCTATGGCTTATGGACAATGTATTGATTTCCCTCTGTTGCACTTGCTGTTAAGAGCAAATCAATGGGACCATTTTCAAAAGTAAATGAGAATGTTTTGACTGCCTACGATCCTTTTACTCTGGAATTGCAAATTGCACTTTACAGACTACCAAGCTAGTGCACATGAAAAGATCCCTTACCGTGTTGTTGGGCTGCCTTCCTCAGTTAAACTACGGTTTATACTATACCAAGGCCACATTTAATTCATAATTCCTCCAAAGGAAGCAGCAGGCTGCTCTTCATGGCCATTGTAATAAAATTTGCATCTCATTTAAAATAGATTCTACTTGCTTTTCCTCAGTCTGAAATAGTTACTGGTTTTATTACCCCTTGGAAGAACTTATCTGCCTTTCTTTACTTTTAATTTAGCTTGTGGTTTTTCTAAAGAGCAAAATAGCTCACATTACAAGAAGAAGAATTCTGCCTTTAGAAAGGATGAAAAGTAAAATTTCAGGATCACTGGAATTTGACATGTCGTTTGGAAAAAAAGATTTTTTGTTGGTTTTTTTCCTGATACCATGTAGCCAATTTGCATCAATTTTGCAAGTAGCTTTCCTGGAAGTTGCTTTAATTTCCCTGAAGGGTTTTGGGGTTTTTTCTATTTTAATATTATAGAAACAAACAACATCATCAGCTTAATAATGTTACTGTTGTTCACTGAATCTATCTTTTTCCTCCAGATTTCTCAGTAGACTAGACAGTAAAACAGCAAAAATGGCTAAACATATGTATTCCATTCTTTGCATAACTAACTCTATATGCTGTGAATACTGCGGAGGCCAAGCATCAGATGACACCTGAAGAACAGCAGAAGTTGCCAACTGCTGAAGTGTTATACAGTTCTTTTTGTCACTTTTCCCTGGTTTTGGCTGCCCTAGGAAAAGGAAGTGTATTAGCTATTCAGTGCAAAAATCTGTCAGTCATATGTGATGGAAATAAATGCAGGGAAAGTGTGGGGGGGTTGAATCACTTTCTTCTTGCTCCCTGTTCTCCTGGCACTCATTATTTTATGCAATATTTATGAATTATTATGCATTGTTTACATTCGTGTGGTGCCCGGGAGCTCCAGTTCTGGATGAGGACTCCCACTGTGCAGAGCCAGCAATGCCTGTTCAGATTCCAGGGATTTAGAACCTTTACAGAAGGCAAGGTCAATAACAGAACGAGATGTTTAAGGGATAAGCATAAGATAATGAGGCATTTTCATCGGCTTGGAAGCCAGGGCTCTCAGCATTCCAGGATGTAAGCATTACCAAGTTGTGATGGAAAACATACTTTAGTACTCCATTCAGTTAATCAAGTTTTAACACAAAATATTTTTATCACTCTGGTGGACTCTATTCTCTATATTGCGACTAACATGCTTTTAAAATAACACATGTACAGCTGCACAAAACCCTATGCAACAAATTAACTTGGGGTCAAACTCCTTTCCTCACCCCAGAAGTTGTTCCAGAGGGAACTTTGCAGAGTAAGGTCTGACACTCTGACATTCAGTGACAATACTGAATAGTGCTAAAGCCAGCTTAAATAATCCTTTCCTCCTTCCCAGCTGTGTGTTTCTATTCCTGTCCATGCCTGCACTGGATAGCCACAAGCGTTTGTGCAGCATATTGTGAACTGAATTTGCAGATGCACAATAACCTATTAAATGTTATTTATGAAACTGGACTCTAAATCACAGTATCTGGAGTGAGAACAAACTTACCTGGCCTTACGAGCAGAAGGAGCCTAATTTGGGAGCGTCAGGACTTACCTTAGTGTCACTCAGTGTCAGTGTCACACTGAGCAGGATCAGATTATGTCCATGATATTGATATGTTAATGTCAACTGTGCCTGCATCTGGAAGTGGTGCCACAGAATTGAAAGGATTTGGAGAACTAAACAACTGGTGCTGAGGATCCAGCTTCTGAACTCTGCACACTCCAGGGGCTTTATTTAAGATTAGATCCTGTTTTGTCCTACAAACCCCTTACAGCTGGAGCCTGTCACAGGCAGTCCTGAAGTACATCTGCTGTTTTCTGTTGCAGCCCTTAAGGAACCCAATTCACATGCTCACACACAGAACAGCAGAGCCCTGGGATGCGTCTCAGAGAGTGCCATTCAGAGGAGTTTTCCAGTGACCATCGCCTTCCCAAATGTCCTGAGCTGGAACAGTAAGAGTGGTCTTCTGGAAGCCTTGCTGCGTCTCAGCCAGATTCACCAACACACAGATGAGGTGATTGTTTTTAACTCTGTAAGCAAAATTATTCTGGCAGACATAAGAAACCTCATTGACACACCTGCCCACAGGTCTCCAAGAGAGCTCATACTGACAGAACCTCAGCCTCTACAAAATGCTGCATTTACACTGCAGATACACCTCAGTGTTCAAGAGGAGTAGGAATGTACAAAGTTTAAAGGGTGACACCCAACCCTCTCCTCCCAAGAGCAGAATCTCTAGCTGCCAGGCAACAATTTAGGTCAAAAAACACTTATCAGCTTTTCCTTCATCTGTGACATGTGGATAAAAAAGTCCTGTACAGATCTTGCAATCCTCGAGCTCTTGATGCTCAGTTAAGTACTGTGCCGGTAATTAGAATTCTTATGACTCTCAAAGGGCTAAAGCAGAAGATTAAAAGAACCTTATTTTCCTGTGAGATTATATGTTCCATACTTGAGTACTGGGGTAGATGATCACTGCTATATACAGGCTAAAAGTGTTTATTGCTGGCTTTGCTTTTCTTGTGCAGTGCTATGTAGGTCACTGTAAAACCTCGGGAAAGAAGACAGACATGAGACTGAAAAAGAGGACTGAAAATCAGAAAGTGTGAGTCCTTGTCCTTGAACACATAGCAGGTTCTTTGTACCACACTTTTACATTTAGGACTAAAGGTAACGTTTGTTCCCTACTGTGCATAAGTGTCATAGCCTGACAATATTGATATGTGTAAAATGTTTTAAACTGCCATGGTGACTGAGTTTACATTCATATTTATATGCAGATTAATGAAAGCAAGGTCTATCTTCTATGGTAATAATAATAATAAAATAGAATTTATGTATGGTCATACTTCAAACAAATCAGGGAAGTTCTGTACTTTTGTTGGAGTCAGTCAGGTTCTGCATTTGTGGAGGGGACTGCCAGTGGGAAGCAAGATTGGAGTGGAGCAAGGTGGAGTCAGAGCCACGTGAAACACTTGGCAATGTGCATTTCACTTTGATATTTTCATTATATTGCAACACCCATCTATCTGAACAATTTATATACTGCATTTCTATAATAGTGTTTTACTCTGGCTCTATGTTTATGTGTGATAAATCAGAGGGCTGTAACACTGACTGAAATAGAGCTACACAAATGACTCAGCTTCACCTGATGTTTCTGAGATAAGGTCAAGGGCAACGCCAAAGAAAATTTTAAAATACCCCAGAAATTGCATATAAATAGTCAATTTGGGGATGAGGCACATGAAGAATTGCAAGGCACGTTTTCATTTATTCAGGCATCCCCAGCCTGCCATACACAATTACACCATAGAGATGTAGGAGGAAATAGAACTGTCCCTGAGTGATTACTGCAGGGAAAATTACAAACATGTGTTGTTGTTACAGGAGCCCACACCATGTCATCAGTCCGGTAGGGCCAGGTGGAGATATGATCAGCTTGGGGAAGTAAGTGCTGATCTCTGCAAACTGACAGAGGATGAGGCCCCAGAAAGCAGGAAAAGTATTTGGGCTTCTAATTTCCTATTGTTTCCCAGTGTCTGTGAAACCACTGGGCATTATAATTTCATATATATTGAGGAATCTGTGCCACCACCCTGACCTTGACAAAGGGAAAGAAGGAAGACTCACAGAATTTTAGATCAGTCAGATCCTTCTCTTAAATGAAAAAAGAAAAAACAAAACAGAAAGAAAATTATCGAAGTATGTACTTCCAAGTACCTGCAAGACAACCAAGTGTGAAGAGTTTAGATAATAAATGTGAGATCGAATCAACATCCTTTCTTCTTATGACAGTCTAGCAGTCCTGGGCAATAGGGTGTATCTGCCCTTAATATGACCTTTGACCCTGTTCCTTGTGATTTCCCCGTAACTGTCTAAGGAAATATGGTCCACTTATGGCACCTCCACAGTCTTAATTTTGGGAATTTTCTCCTGAAGAATGGTTAGCACTCTAGTTTGGCACCATCCTGTGCCTTTGCCAATGGCCCAAATGATGGAATAACAAGTGTACCTAGTAAATTCATCAGGCTAGAAAGGTCAGAAAGCCCTCTGTGGATCAGAATTCCATTATGAGATTATTCTGGCAAGTTGAATAAATTACCTGAAACAAATGAAATGCCTGGCAAGACGAAAAATTTTCAAGAGCAATAATCATCTGTATAAACACAAGCTCAGGAACAGCTTGTTAATCAGGGGTTCTGGGGTAATCCTAGATCAGAAATTGATAAAGGAACCAGTAACAAAAAAGTTAAAAAAAATCCATTTATACTACAATGAATACACAGGAGCATTATGCATGAGACATGCAGTAATCCTTTTACTCTACTATGAGTCAGACCTCAGTGGGAATTCTATATTCAGTTTGATACAACCATTTTAAGAATTATCTATAGAAAACAGGCCAAAGGAAATCAAGGGCAATCTGAACTTTGAAAGCTGTGATTTATTACTTGAAGAACAGGGATTTTTTGGACTAGTTTCTCATTGGAAACACGAAAACAGTCTTGAAAAACACAAGAATTGCTGTAAGGAGGACAAGAATAACTGGTTTCTTTGCCCAGTGTCGCTGAACCATGGAATGGTGGGGCTGTGGCCCAAGCCCTCTGCTCACAGCAGGATCAGCTAGAGGAGGTTGTCCAGGTTCATGTCCAGTGGGGTTGGGGTATCTCCAAAGACAATGACTTCACACCCACTCCGAGCCATATGTGCCAATGTCTGACCACCCTCACAGTGAAAAAAATTCTTAACTTCAAGTGGAATTTCCTGTATTCCGTTTGTGAGCATTTCCTTTTGTCCTTTCACAGGACATCCATGAGAAGAGTCTGGCCCCATCTCCTTTTCTTCCTCCCACCAGGCATTTGCACACATTGAGAAGGTTCCCCCTGAGTCTTTTCATTTTGAGGCTGAAGAATCCCAAGTCTTATCCCAGAAAATACAAATATTGAGCATATTTGCAGGAAGAATGAGATGGACAGACAGAGGATGGGTTAGAAACAAAACATTTGGCAAAACAGGGCTGGGAATGGACTGCTCAGTGGCACTGGCAGGGCACCATCCAGCTCTGGTGCTGTTCAAGAACAGGTTAGGCAGGACAGGAATGAGGTAATGTGATCTCTTCCTCTGCACAACCTATGAGGATTTACTGCACCCTTATTTTTTTAATCTCAGTCTCTTTGCCCATTTCCACATTTCTTTGACCTTTTCACCCATTCCCTATCCCATCTTTCTTGTCTCATGCATGTATCTGTCAAGCAGCAGCAGAAGCTTCTGCCAAGGTGTAGCAACCCCACAGAACTGCACTCACCTGCTACAAGAAATTGCAACTTTTACCCCACGGAACCCTCTTTGCTCTCTGTGCCTCTCCCAGCTGGGTTCTGAGCCTTCTGAGCAATGGTCTCAATGTCATGTCCCGAGTGCAGCTCTTGGGGGGTCATTTAATTGGACACTGCCTCGTTATAAATATTGTGCTAATTGAACTTAGGCAGCCAGAGCCGCCTGAGGAACGGGAGGATTGTCACATTTCGGGCCAGGGGATTCCAGCACTTCCCTAAGGCTGTAGGTACTTCATCAGAAGGTTTGGGTCACCTCTTCCTAATTGATTGTTTTAATTAAGAAAATAAAGCCTCCTTCATAAGAGTTTTGTTTCTTTCTGTGACATTTGCCAATGCTTTTTTATTTTTTCCTAGACAGTTGTTGTAAGCAATGTAAGGAAAGATGGAAAAAAAAAAGAGAAAAAAGGCTGACATTCCATTTCCCCCCCCTCCCCTCAGCCATATTTACCTCTTTGCAGAAGCAGCAGCACAGAATGTGCCGGCAAAAACTACCCCCAAAAATGAGAAAGCAAACATGAGCAAGCCCCCAGATAACTTTCCTCCTCAACTAAACCAGCTTGAAACGAGGTTCCTGAGACCAGCTGGTGCATCACACAAGCCATTGTTCTGTTTGGCTGATTTGATTTGCCTGGAGCTGCAATGTTAATTACAGTGAAAAAAATAAACACAGACTCCAGCTGAATTTGCTAACAATCTTAAAAATAGGTGCTCCTGCCCTACTCTTAATCAAACACAGCATCCAAAAGCAAACACAATTTAACACTAACAAAACCAACTGTGGTCATAGACGTGATTATCAGCTGGAGTATGTAGTTCTAAATATCAGTTTTGTTTAATATATTTTGATTCAGTTTATGAAAGATAAAATAAAATAAAAAAATCCTGCCACAGTTGCATAATGCCTATGGGGAAAGGATTTGGGAGGCACTGGGAATCACCACCACTGGGTTATACAAGTGACACTGTAAAAAATTTACTGTGCTGCTTGTAAACTGGAATGATGGGCTCATGACCTATGCCCATGGAGTGTTTCATGACTGGAAAACACTTTGCAATCAGATAATTAAAAGACTACATAAGTACACCCAAGAGCATGCAAAGTTCCCTGAAATGGAAATTAGGGGAAAAATAATTCCCAACAATTGTGATAATTGAGTTAATTTATGTGGAGAGCACTCCATCATGCAAAGACTGATTTTTGCTCTATGCTTTACATATTCTTACAGTCCAATTTGTTCAAGGGAAGGCTGCCTCAGCTATCCAATCATAAAGATTGGAGCAACCCTTAGGGTCAGACGTCTGTGACTCCTTGGCAGCTTTTACTGGTGACATAAGTCACTCTGAAGGGATTTGCAATCACGTCCTCTCAGGGAAAGAGTGGCTCATATGAATTCTGACCTGACCTGGCTTTGACCAATAGCACCCTCAAGAAAAGAAATATTTACTGAGAAATTGATTGCGATTTTAATATCTTGCTCTTTCAAAATGAGTCTTTCAGAAATCAAAGTGTAGCTATAGCAGTGCTGGTCAGAAGGGACGTTTGGAGATTGTTAGCCTAACCTTTCCCTTGAAGCAGCACTTTATTAAAAAGCAGGGCTGAAAAATTATATTGCTGCTCCTCACAGCACATCTTCACATTCTTTGTAAGGAAAAATAATTGATCCGAAGGACTGGAACTACTTAAATCCCACTCTTACTTTGTAGTTTTGATGTTTGAAGGGTTCGGCCACCTCTAAGAACAACACCTGAGCCAAAAATGATGCTTTTGTGACCGATACGAGCATTGCCTTCTGCGGCCAGCCGTGCCGAGCTCGGTGACAGTCCCTGTCCCCTGTGCCGGTCCCAGGCGGGGTTTTCACGTCACACCCCGGGATTTCGGTAAAATCTCCGGATTTG
The DNA here is from genome assembly GCA_013400735.1 of Pomatostomus ruficeps. NCBI lineage: Eukaryota > Metazoa > Chordata > Aves > Passeriformes > Timaliidae > Pomatostomus > Pomatostomus ruficeps. The sequence continues at coordinate 49,994 of VYZT01060868.1, forward strand.
GCCTCCATCCGCGGGGCGCTGCTGCCCCCTGCCGGCTGCCGCCCGCGCTACGTCACTGGGCTCTGACGTCATAGCCGAGCTCGGGATCTTGGCAATGGCCAGGGATGAGCGACGGGACTGGCACCGGGACTGGACCTGGGCCGGAGTGAGCGATGGGACCGGGACCGGACCGGGATGAGCGACGGGACTGAGACAGGGACTGGGACCGGGACCGGACCCGGGCCGGACCTGCCGCTCACGGAGCTGCGGCTGCACCAGGCGGCCCTGAGAAAGGTGATTTTGTCCCGGTACTCTGGGTTTAATGCTAATGCAGTCGTGGACCATTTTCTCGGTGTACCTGTGCAGTCACAGAATCCCAGAACTGTCAAGGTTGGAAGAGACTTCAGGATCACCCGGTCCAGTTGTCCACCCCGAAACCACAAACCACATCACCCGGCTCCTCTTGAACACTTCCAGGAATGGGGACTGCACCACCTGCGCGGGCAACCAGTGCCTAAGAAACCCAGGAAGTGAAAAAATTTTCTTCTACTATCTCATCTGAATCTCCCCATCTCAAAATCTGTATGATGAATGCTCAATTAGCATTCCCTGGCACTGCTAGGTTCTTCCATTTGAATGGATTTTGCCTTTATCAGAGCATGGTGTAGCAAAACAAGTTAGTTAGAAACAAGTTTCTCAGATCAAGCCCAAGGAACAGGGATTCACATTGTAACTCTGATAGACTCTCAGAGTTTTATTTTGCCAAGATGTGCCTTCTGCACAGGACCTGCTGGAGTCACACTCGAAATGTCCGTTTGAGCTAATACAGAAATTGAGTCTATTTCTCTTCTGTCATTTACATAAATATGCTCAGGCTCTGTTCCAGCTTCTGGCAGCAAAGGAAGCTTTGGCTGTCCAGTCCTTGAGACAGAAAATCCACCGGGGAGGACAGGGAAAATTGTAAGCACAAAAAGCTCCTTGAATCTCCTGTCCTTGAGAGTTACAGGAAAGGAAGCAGCAGGAGGGGATTACACTGGTGGATCTGGCTTCATCCACAGCTACTGGAGACTTGTACAGAATTCCCAATGGAAAACTGATGGACAAAAAGTAAAAATATCATCACATGACACTGGGAGAATTTCATCCTCTTGATGATGTAGCTTGGATGGTACAAAATGCGAATCAATTATAAAGTTAAATGATTTAAGGCTCTCTGCAAAAATCTGAGAACACATATTTAATTTTAATGTAACTAAATCAAGAAACCATCACTTATGGTGAAGAAATAAAGAACTTTTATCAGATTTATCAGAGGACAGCACAATGTACACTCACAAATAATAAAGATGTGGCTCAATTCTACATTCCTTATTTAATAAAAGCACAAATTCGAGTGAGTGAGTAAAATTTACAAACTTTTTCTGGGTGAACATTGATACAGAGCCTGGTTTTGTGGCTGACTGATTCATTCTGTCCTGTGGAAAGGCCAGGCCAGCACACCAATGCTGAGCTGCTCACTAATCTCAAAAGCGGGTGTCACTGAGAGCAAGGTATTTGAAACCACACCTTCCCTCCGTGTTTTTTCCACTCCAGTTTACCATCCTTTCCCTCAGTTAGGTTGTGCTCAGTTCCAAGCCTGCAGGAAATTAAGAGCTGCTGCTCGTGTTGAGTCCAGAAGCGCTGCTGGAAAAATTCTGGGTTTGTTCTTTCTGAATCTGCAGGATTGTATTTCTTTAGAGATTGATGGATCAGGATGGTTGGAAATTCTGAGATTTGGAATGAGGATTAGAGTTGTGGTTATGGAATAAAGAGGTGCAGAAATGAGCCAATGGTTTTATTTTGGGTTTATAAACTGTGAATCAAACTCTAATGTCTGTGCTGGGGATAATTATCTTCGTGTAGATCCCAGACTGGAAATGTTTATTGGTTTTATGTGAAGATCAAGAGTGTCATGTGCCAGCAGAGTTCTACAAAACCCATTTTGGAAGCCAAATCTGAAAGTATCCCCTGTTAAAATGCTGGAAATGTCAATGTTGGTTGTTATAACTGGAATTACAGGAACTCAGGCCCTCCAACACCCTGCAAACCTGACACCTTTTCCAAGCTTTGAAAAGAATTCCAGGGAATGCAGCATCCCCCAGAGCCTGCCCGCACTTCGGGGCAGCATCCTGCCCGCACGGTGAGCCCATGCAGGGGGAGAACGTTCCCTTCCCTAGCGCAGGTGTGATAAGTTAGAAGGGAACATTTTCACATTTTCCACCTCAGTCCTGCTTTGCCAGCAGGGCAGGAGGGGATTCCGCCTTCGGGCGGGCGCTGGGGAGGCGCAGTGGAGGAGCGGGGGCAGCAGTGCCGCGCTGGGACCCCGCGCGGTGGCACTCAGGGAGATTTGGGGACACCAGCAGCGCCCGGGGAGGCGACACCCGCCCCCTGCCCCGTTCTCTCGCCAGGTGACATCGTATGAGGTGCCCCGGGTTCGGTTTGAGCTGTGCCGCAGCTGCCTCTGGCTGCGAGCACCGACACGGGGATTTGCACACCCGGGGGTTGTGGGGTCGCACCGTAAATCCGGGGCGCGGGAGGAACCGGGATCAGTGATGCCGCTCCTCAGCTCTATCGAACCCACGTCCTCCGATTTCACAACCACGGACTGTTTCTTAGCGTAGTCAAGCACAAACTATTTAAGGCAGGGATTCCCTACGCAGGTAATTGTATGTTATATAGTAAGAATTATGTGTCTAATTGTTACTGGGGCAGAAAAAAAAGTAAAACAATAATAATTGCTATGATTCCTGCCTTCTCTAGCAGTGCCTATTTTCCTTGAAGTAATCAGGGACTTGTTGCTAGGTGGTTAATATTAAAGGTACATTAAATATTTTAATGTGTCTATGCCTGCTGTCTCTAGGCAGCAATATTTGTTTATGATATTGTTATCCAACCCTACCTTATATCCTTTATTCAGTGTAATCTAATATATCCATACAGCTAAACTTCAGCGCTGATACTTTTATTTGTCACAGAGTAGCATTTGGAAGTAACTTCTATTTAGAATGGAAAGATAGCTCTGATGTAAATGATTTAATCTTTGTCAGGGTGCTAGTTACAATCTTAGGAACTAAAAGAAACAAATAAGGCCATTTAAAATTCGGTGGTGCTTCAGTGCACTTTCAGCACCAGCAGATGCTTACATCTGCCATAGTGCAAATTTCCTAAGTTTTAAAGGAGATCACATGATTTCAGTCTTTTGGGCGAAGAGAAGTCCAATTTGGATTGATTTAGTTACCTTCATCCTTGTTTTCGTGCTCCCAGGCATGTTCCATCTAAGAGCTGGCTTCACACCGAGTGTGCAGGCATGTGGCAACTTTGATAAACATTTGAATTTATTGATTCAGGGTTAAGATCATTTTAATTGATGAGATAGGTTAGAGTTGAACTCCCAGCAGTTTTTTGGACCGAACTCTCTAAATTTTTAAGAGAAATCTTCACATGCAAATCTGCTCTATCTCACTCTTTTTGTTTTAAGTGGTAATAGGCCAAGGGAAGGAAACATTTCATGGTGGTTGGAAAGGCAGCTGGGGAGAGCAGGAGTGGAGATGGGACAGGAGCTCATCCTCAGTGGTGACACGAGGGAAGGTGCTGGGACCAAGTACTCATCAACACCTGCAGAAATGCCCAGCTAGGCCTGAGTGCTGTCATTTCTTCAGTCCTGGGATGTAAAAATCGTTCCGTGTGTGGCTGCTGGGCAAAACTGCTTCAGGTTTTCCTTGCTTTCATCTCAATCTAAATAAAATAGGAAAGCTCGCACTGGGTTAAATGTTACAGCTCTTACTAACAGATTTTACAGTCTGGGCTGTGCACTTGGAGTGGCAAGACAGACTGCTGACAACTCCTATTCTGTGCCACGGATCAGTATGGGCTGCAGGAAAAAACACATTATCTGCCTGCCAACCCCATGGGAAACAGGCGAGGGAATTGTTCCAGGCACTGCTCATTTCTGCAAATGGAAGGAGCGGAGTTGTCCTGACAAGACAGAAATGGATGAGAACTCAAAGTTCACAAAATGATGAAAAGCAATAAATCAGGGCTTCAAGTAACCCATGTGGATGATTTTGCAAATCTCATCTGTTCACTGTCAGGGGCTGCAGAAATGCAGTAAAAAACCAGGCTAAGTTCCGTACTCCCTTTGTTGCATATCTCAGTGTATTTCTTTCACTGTTTTAAAACTCAGATAACCCCCCCATTTTTAAAAATTATTTTGTATTTGTAAAGTCAGATGAACAGCAGACAGATCATCTATCACTGAGTAGATATAAGCAGTAATACTTCAAAGTTTGTTACATTTTCTTGCCTGCTCACCTCATTCCTGACACAAGTACTGTATTTCTTTAGAAGGAGTTAATGATTTTCATCTCTGTTCTATCTCCAGCCTTTTCACCAAGGCTTCTAACAATGTTATCCTTTAGTACAAACCCTATCAGTGATTTCTGTGTTTGCTGTGGAACACATCAGAGAACATTGCACAGCCCTTGAACAGATGTCAAACTTAAAGAACCAGGGAAGAAGAGCTCCACATTTAATTCTGAAACATGAAGTGTGTCTTTGCAGGTCAATGCCCTTTGGAATTATTTTCTGAAATCTGTGTGGCAAATGTGCTTTTCTCCTTATAATCTGAAATTTAACATCATATCCTCCACTCCTGTTTGCTCTGCAATTTGCTGGTGCAGAGACATGGAAACTAAAGGCTGGCTGGACCTGTTCCTTCCTTCCATGCAGATTTCCAGCTTCTGGAGTGGAAACTCCAGCAGGAAACAACTGAACTGGCCCCTTTATTTTTTTAAAGGCGCTTATTTCTAAATCCTGGAAAGGTGTCTGGCTGAGAATTGGTGTGTTCTCCTGCTTTGTAACCAGGCTCTTGGCCATCTTAAAATAGCTCTTGCTCTGGATGATAGGGGCTGGCATTCAGTTTCACTGGTCTCTAGTGTTACACGGCGTGCACAGACCATCCTCGGACCCTCAGGGGTTCAGGGGCACCGGGACTGACCCCAGGCACAATCCTGTGGGTGTGCTCTTTGGGCAGAGCTCAGGAACCCAAATTCCCCAGTTAAAGGCTGTTTCTTTGTGCAACCAGGCTAATACATCTTAGTGTCTCCCATTCATCTTTCAGCAAATTATTTATCTTAAGAAAAAAAAATAGTTTAAACACACTTGTTCATTTGGCTCTCCTGTACCATTGCACACGAAGAGGTGAAAGTGCCAATAAAACCACTGTATCTATTGCTAAAATGATTGTGTTCATGTTTCATTAATGGCAGTACTATCTACCCAGGGAAGTTTGGAGTTTTAATATTTACACTAAGGCTCCAGGAAATGGTATTTTATATGGGTAACTTCTGGCTTCAATCTGTATTCCACAGCGAGTGCTGAGCTCAAATTAGTTTTTCCTAAAGGCTTCCTTTACCCAAGTGGCCCAGAAGGGTTGGATTTGTTTCTGTCAGAAAAACTGTGTTACTGCTGGCTTTTGTAATACACCCAGCATTTCATGATATTCAACTTTAACAGCATCAGGGTTTGTTTCTAAGACACCTGTGTTTTATTTCTAGGACTCAACAGGCACAAAGGCAGGGAAATTATTGCCCATTACCAGACCTTCAGTTACTAAATCTTTAGTCTAAGGCCATTACTAGACTTTTAGTCTAAGCCCATGTTTGTCTTTGTTTGTCTTATTTAAGTTCATGGTGAAGTAGTGCTCTCTGGTTAGCTGCACATTTTAAAAGATCAATACATGCACATTTAAGGAGGGAGACTGAAAACCTGGCAAATTAAAACCTTCTCATACACATACCTTGACTGAGATTTGTCCTCTTCAGCAGCTGTGTGCCAGCCACCAGAAGCTATTTTTTTTATTATTATAATTATTTTAAAAAGAGATGCCCTCGCTGAGGACACTGAGATCAGGGCTTTCCTGGGCTGCCTTACCTTGGCACGAGGAGCAGGGGCAGCAGCTGCCTCTACAAACTGCTCAGCTGCTCTCCTGCCTGCTGGGTGGAGTGTGATTTGTACCCTTTCCTTCCCCACCTTGCCTGCAAACACAGCTGAGCCAAGAGAAAGTTGAAAGCAAAACAAATCCCAGATAAAGGGTTTGTCCCTCCCTCTGGAGCCAGAAGGAATGGGACGCCAGGCCTGTCTCACCACGCTCCTGGGGCACTGTGACTGCTGCCCCTTCCTCGGGGCATGGCGTGGTTTGGCAGCGTGTAAATAAATAGCCAAAATGCTCTATTTACAGGAAACACAATGCCTTGCTGCTGCGAGGGTTTAAATATAGAGAACAGGCCACTCCTGGCATTTAAAATAGCACTAGCTGGACAAGATAGTGCAGTCAGAAAATAGCCTAAGCTTTTACTGTGGTTCCCTGCACAGGCTTTTCATACCCCTCCTGCTACTTTCAAGTCAGCTGAAGCAGTGTCTTTCACTGACAGGGATCGTTTGCTTTTGAATAAATTGCATTGCTTGACATTTATTCAATTTTTTTAAATGGCTTCTGCAAATGGATTTGAAAACCTTGCACTCAACAGCACATTTGCTGTTTGTTGTGCATGGCTGTATTTGAAAAGTAATTTAACAGAATTGAAATATTTTTAAACTCGTAATTGCTTTCTACCTGAGGCTCAAAGCCAGGTTTGTAGTTGTTACCCAGGGTCAAGGCACGGAGCAGCTACAACCATCCTGCAGAAAGGCAAGGGAATGAGGGATCCCCTTCCTCTCCTCTGCCAGCTCCACCCATCACTGGTACCAACGCACTGCAGCAAACAGGCTCTGCACAGAGGGGCTCAGGAGCTCACAGGGAACAGGAGGGAACCTTCAGCTGCTTCCTCCTTGGCTGCTCCCTCCTCCCAGCCCGTTCAGGATTTGGAGCCATGCTGATGTGTCAGGACATATAAGCTGGACTGGGCGCAGTTTAGTCTTGAGCAAGAGAGGAAACAAAGACGGTGACTCAGAGCACCAGTCTCCCAGCCAGGCAGCTCCAGGGCAGCCAAATGCACTTTCCCTTATTAGGCCAGATCATGAGACCTCACTTTGTTTCGAGTTGTACCTAATTCTGCAGTAGTAGCACGGACTTTAAGAATCAACTTCTAAAGCAGCACTTGGCAGAGGGCAGCTCTGCTTCTTAAAAGAGCCCCAGCAGTTTTAATTACCTTTGACTCCACCTACTCTGACCAACACTGAAGAGTGGAACATGAATCAGGCCCCATGAGCCAGCAGATGACATGTGTTAAAAATCTAGCACCTGCTTAACTTCCCATAAATACCACATTTTTAAGACTATAATCTTAATTTCCACTGTGCCACCTCAGTTAATGGGATGGTTTTGATCAGGATTATTTTAATGGTCTATTAAGAGAAACCATAAAGAGACAGGGGCCTTATACCTCCCACAGACTTTTCTTAGAGAGCTCAGTTCTAAAAACCCACAGCTGATTTTCCTCAATTTAAGTATTTTTGTTACATGATGTCAGATATGTGTCCTCAGCTGAAATGTAACCCTGCATGAGCAATGTGCCACTGAGGTGAGTTCATGCAAGAATCATGCAGGCAGCTGAACTTTCACACCTCTGCTTCTAGAATGCCTCCAATGCTGCTCCCAAAGCTGGAGGAGCCAAAAGGTTTTGACATTGTGTTTTCTTACACGGTGCTGCTGGCTATGAAAATGAAACTAAAAGAAGCATCAACCTTCTACCTACAGCTAAGCAGACAGTTCACAGTCCAAATGTTACACACACTGCAGTATAATTTACATGCTGTACTATCACTTTAAAATAGAGAATGACAGTTCTCAATGACCACTCCCAACCAGCCTCTTAAAAAAACCCAGATTTTCAGACGGGTTTAAACCCAGTTTCCAATCCACTCTCATGATTCCATGTGTAGCTCAGTGAGTGATCAATTGCCCTGAGCAGATCTGTTTTGGTATTTATACATTTGGGGTTCTATGCTGTAAATACGCTACAGGTAAAAAAGAAGATTTGCATTTGTAAAATTTAAAAGTCAAGTGTAACTTCTGGAGTTGAGTTAGGACCCCTTCCTCCCTTGCACTCCCCTGCACTGGCTCTGCTGCCTTCGCTATACATGGATGTAGCTGAAAAATGATTTATCTCCCTTGCTTAAGTGTCAATTGCTAATCACTTAGAATAAAGCATTGCTTAAACTGTTCACAAAGTGAGAGGAATCCTACTGGCTCTATGAATACAAAACACATTTCTACATACAAAATAAAGTGTACTTCTGCATACAAGATCCAGTAATTGTTAATAAAGGAATAATGACTTTGCAGAAGAAGTTAGATCTGGAAATTTCTGCAAGACAACCACAGCAGGCACAGATCTCGAATAAGCATTTCTGTTAAACAGTGACTCCCAGAGTGAGGGAAGGAAATGCTCAGCCAAATTCCTTTCTCAAGGATGTGACACAGCAACAACATCAGAAAGGAGGAGGTGAATTGAGAAAGGCACATTTTGGTCTTGATGAGGAAACAGCTGTCAGACTTCAACTCTAATGCTGCACTAACACCTCTCTGTGTTCAGGAGAGTGTATTTAAAAACAACACTGCCTTCACAGTTCCAGCTTATAAAATCACAAGACTAAATTAGGCTTCCATATTATTTTATTTCCCTCTTAAAATATAGCATTGAAGTCCTGCACACATATAAATATCCCTACAGTTTCTTACACACTTTCTATCCATCATTACTTAAAGTGCCCAACTGTGAACATTAAAAGTAAAAACATTACTGTTAAGAGTGGCTATACTTGTAGGAGGACTGGTATTCTGACAATGCAGGCCACTGATTTTACAAAAATCACCTGCAAAAGAATACACCTTAAACAACACGCATCAATTTTAACCCTGAAGTCATTTTTTTTTTCCCCATTCAGCTGATCTAAAAGCAATTAATGTACAGGGTTTATTTTTGAAACATGTCTTTTACATAGTGTAAGAATAAAGGATAAATGCATCACTTTCTTTCTAGCTCCCTCCTTTCCCCACAAAGTGTTTACTGTGTCCCAAGCTGCTATGTTGATTAAAACCAGTTGAAAAGAGCTCCGGAAATGCATGCAACTTAAAATTCACTTAAACACACTTTAAGTTATAAAGTCTGAGAGATTTTAATTTCAGCACGTGGCTACGGTTCAGTTGGGTTATTAGGTGTGTTTGTCGTGGTGGCGAGATTGGTAAACACTTCTTCCTTGGTTTCTGGTTGATGTCTTTCCATTTTGGTTTCCTCTTGAGCATTTTTATTACTGGTATCTCCCTTGCTCTTGACTACCACAGGTTCAGTCTCCATGATTTCCTGTGGTGGCTTAGGCTCTGGCAAATTTGGCTGAAGTCCATCAACTTGAACAGGTTCTGGGACATCTTCTGCTTTCTGTTCAAGTTTTTCCAAAATGGTCTGGACCTTCCTTACACCATCTCTCCTGGCCTGGCGCACATCCGCACGACCCTCAGGGTCCACTGAGTCTAGGGCTAGCAACTCTTTGGTCAAATACTCTTCAATCATCAAGTACTTTTTGTCAGTTTTCTTGCCTTCAAAGGAGTTGACCGCCTGCTCAAGCATTTGTACTTTCTCCAGAATTGCTTCCACTTTCAAAACACCTGGGTGCTTTGGAGGTTCTCCCGTTTCCATCGTCTTCGGCGGCGCCGCTTCTTCGGGAGGAGGCCTTTCCTGGGGGGGAGCAGCCTTAGGTGGGGAAGGAGCCTTTTTCTCAGCTTTCTCTGCCATGGCTGGAGGCTTCTGGGGTGGGAGTTTAGGCTCTGGTTCCTGGTGGGTGACCTGAATTGGGATGTATGTGGAGGGTGCCTCCGTTTCGGGCGGCGGGGCTGCCTTGTTGTCAGGTTTGACTTCAGGAGGAGGGGCTGGTCTCGGTGGCTCCTGAGCCGGGACTTGCTGCTGAGAAACCTGGTGAGCAAGGCAAGTTCGGTGTTGAGACACAACGCTCCTCATTTCCTTCTAAACAACACTTAATCTAACATCTCATTTTCTGTACTCCTAGCAGTGCAATCTCTCACACACGAGATGATTCATCTTCCCTGAGCGTTGCTGAATTTTACTGTTTTAAACTGAAAAATAACACTGTGCTGAAGAGCCATTATTTTCACCCATCAACTCTCACAGGCATTAAATTTCAACCCACCAAATCCTGCCCATGCTCAATAAAATCAGCCCCATGAACAGTTTTATAAGACAAGGACTTTGAGCAAAGCCTTCACCTAACTAAAGTCAGTGAGATTTCTTGCAGCTGACTGCAGCACAGTCAAAATTTCATCCCCTCTGTCACTAATTAAGGGCTCATCTTTCTTGAAAAGCCAACTACTTTGCTGAGTTTTAGTCACATTTTGGGCTATTCTCATCCTATTCCTGTTTCCAGGACACTCCTTTTTTTGTTAGTGCCTATTTTTGATTTTTAACCTATTTACGTGCAGAGGTTACTGTGTCAATCTTATTACACTGTAGCGATTAGAGACCATCCCTGGGATTACTCCAGTTTTAAATCCTCAAATCAGAAGTCTCTTGAAATTGAGATTAATTCTGAAATCTTAGCAAAGACTGAAATTTGTGATATCTGCATTTTCCTCCCCCTGACACCCCTTTACTTACTTGGGCCCATAAACAGTGATTTTGAATGATATAAATCCAGCTCTCATGGATTTAAATGGCTGGAGTAAAATATCTGTATTTTATTTAAACCAAGTAAGTAAATGGCCTGCACTGAAAATATGTTACTGCTTTATCTGTTGAACATAAAATTTGATTAGGGAGTGCAAACTCTCACCCACAAATTAGCACTGACCTAGAATGTGCTGTTAAATCTTGAGTCTGTTTTTGTCCTAGCCTGGGTTTTCAAAAATATTAACCTAACTTGCCACTGTCATTTTTAACATGAAATCTCTCCAGAGAGGAAATCAAGGCTTTATTCTTTACATAGCCCCTTCCACACACTCACAGTTGTATAATTCCCAGTAGCCTCTTAATTGTAGTTTTAGTAAGAATTCTAACATGGAAAAAATATTCAATGAGCAGCAAGTTCTGTGACCAAGAGCATGCTTCAAGTCAGACAAATAAAAAGCTCTAGATTTTGCTTATCCTCTTTCTTCACAGCCAAAATTACTTTGTGCATCTGATGCTATCCCCTAAATGGTTCTGAGACATCGGTGAAGTATATTTACATAGATGTCACAAATCCCAGACCTGATTTTCTTCTCATAAACATAATGCAACATCAGTGACCTCAGTGCAATTACACCAAATTATACTCTGACAAGAGAAGATCAAATCATGTGTTAAATCACATTTCAGTGATCCACCACAGTCCTGACAGGTGCTTATCTCAGGATCTTCCAGCCTCTTTAAACCTAGCAGAGGAGATTGTTCATGTGCTTTCATCTGTGTGTTAGTACAAGCTCATTTTTCAGCCCTAGCCACACTCAGGTCCCTGGCAGGTGATTCACTTCCCCGTTCTACATACCTGGGGTCTGTCTACCACTGTCTGCACTCGGATGGGAGCTGGGGGCTGCACCTGGGCGCTCACTCTGGCCGGGGAGCTCTCCCGACTGGAGGAGCCTCTCTGAGCCACTCGGAATGGGGACTGCGCTCGCGCCGCCTTGGGCTCCCTCTCCTCCGGCTGGATTTTGTGGAACACCGGCTGGTGGGCTTGGAACTCGCTCTGCTGGGCAGGGTAGTGGGTTTTCTGTGCCTGGTGGTAGGCTTGAGCCGGCTGGCGGGGCATGTTCTCATGGATCACAGGGATTGAGATGTAACCGCGAGGGAGTGGATGGCTCCCCGCATTGGGTCTGCCAGAGGTCTGGGGGGAAGCTGTTGCAGAGTCAGATGCTCCAGGAGGTTGAGGCTGCCATGAAAACAAAAACCCAGTATTAAATTTTAACCATTTTGTGCTCACAATACTTTCCATTTCCAAAGAGAAAAGGAGGCAGTCATCACAGAAACTGAACTCGTGTTTCCGGCATGCAGGGACTCCATTTCCCTGTTTTTTTGGCCAAGAGCCTCACTAGACAAACCACAGAAGTTGTGAGAGCATCATCATAACAAGCAGGAACCTGAGCTACAGCATTCCCAGCCCTGAAATGAGCAGGGAGTGGATGCTCAGTCAGAATGTTTGCTGCTTTTGCATGGCTGTTCCTGTCTAAACCTGTTAAATTTGAGGTAAACTAAAGCTAAGCAAACGAATTACGTGCTGGAGACAAACCCAAACCCCTAAGAGCACACAACGCTGACTTCTGATCCTGGCGACACTAACACATTTTGTATGTTTTGTTGGGGTTTTTTAGAGCATGTCATTAATTTAGTAATGCAGATATGGCCAATTCCCCTTTCTCCTCTCTCCTGTGAAAGGTCAGACTGGAGCTGGGAGAGGAGAGGGCAGGCAAGCTAAGGAAGAAGGGGAGCAAGACCCGTCCTTTGGTGCTGGTAAACTGCTCAGCTGCCCATGGAACAGCAGCCTTGAATAAATAAACGCTGGTTTGCATTACAGCACCCAGCAGTGGCACTACTGACACACAGTGCAGGGTCACCAGCACAGGCCTGGTCACTTGGCACCCACACTGACTGCCCAAGCGTGTAACAGCAACTTCTGAGGTCCTCCCTGCTTATCTCCAAGTGGCACAGCAGACACATTCCTAAAGCCACTCTGCAGACAAGGCAAAGCTGTGCAGAGATGGAAGAAGGAAAAGCTGAGCCTGTTGTCCAGGTACTGCATGGACAGGCAAGGTTAGTCAAGACACCTCAGAAACCTGCCAAAACGATTTTAATTACATTCTTCAAACTCCAAATGGGTTTCAGAGAAGATGCCACCACTGCTGAATTACAGACCTGATATGTTTTTGGCTTGGTGAAAGCTGAATTTCCTGCTCATCTTACTTTGAATAAAAATGAGGCTTATATTTCCATATATTACAAGAATACCAATTTGCTAATTCTCTGCAGAGAGCAGGCCAAAAAATCTCACCTTCTGAAACACAAAACAAGCAGGGTAACTTTTTTTTCAAAGAAGTTCATAGTCTCAAAATATTTTCACATGCCACTGAAGGACAAAAATACTTTTCACTTTTAAATCTGCATATATGTAAATCCATTTTAGACAACTGAAATGTGAAATGAGGAAGCAAAGAACTTCTGAAGTGGCCTGGGTTGTTAGCTGGCTGGACACTTGTCTCTCCCACTTTGTTCACCCAGTTTGACTCATGGTGCAGAACTCAAGAGGCTTGTCTGCATCCTCCACTTGTGGGGGAACCTGTACAAACCCCAAAACAACCCTCCCCTGCCGCAGGGCCTGCTCAGCTCTGCATTTATCTCTGCAGAATCACCCCAGAGCAGAGGTGGGTGATGCTGGAAAACCCCATACATATTTATACTGCCGTGACTGCGCACTTTCAACGCTCTGGGAGGGCTGGGAAAACGCAACCCTGTGGCGAGCCGGGCTTTGCGAGGGCCAAGCTCCCCGTGTGACATTGAGGCCATAAACGCCGCAGAGCCCACTGCAAGCAGAGCCCAGCGCTGCTGACGCTTACCTCGGGTCCGAGCGTGGCGGGCGCCGGGGCCGCCGCAGCTGCCGGTGTCTGTCCACATTGTTTATCGGCCGCCGCGGCCTCCGCCGGCCCCCTGCCCGGGGACTCGGGGCCACCATAGGCCCCCCTGAGGGGCGGCTGTGCCTGCGCCGCAGCGGGCACGGCCTCGCTCTTGTACCTCTGCGGCCCCGGCTGCGCGGCGGAGAAGCAGGGGTGCTGCTGCCGGCCGTCCAGGCCCTCGTGGATGACGGGGATGGGGATGTAGCCCGCCCGCAGCTTGGGGTACCCCATGTATCCTTCGCGGGCCGCTGGCTGCTTGGGGCTGTCACGAGAGGGGCCGTTCGCCGAGGCTTGGCCTTCCTGGAAGGGAAAAACAGCACAGGGCACTTGTTGGTAGCGCAATAAACACGGCAAGAGAAAGCTGCCCTAAAAGTGTCTCCTAAAAGCAGCATCAGCTGTGTGAGGAGCTCAGACCCTCTGAGGCCTGTGCAGGGCAGCCAACAGCAGGTGCTAACACTGCAGGCAAGGCGAGGGAGCTAAAAATCTGGTTATATGTCAGACTTTCACCCCTGCTTCTCATAAACACTCGCTTGTGCTTTGAAATACCTGCCTAATTCCAGCTGGATTTCTCATTTATCCTGCAGCACTAGCACTTAGCCACCAGCCCACCCTCTTCAGAGAGAGCTCATCCAATTCAAAAAAGTGCCCATGGGACCAGAGGTATTTCCTCAGCACCTCTCAGAACACATCTGTGCTACATCTGAAAAGACACTTGCAAGGAAGACTAATCCCAATAGAAACACAAATTTTGTTGGTACTGTTCTTCCCACTGGCTATTTGAAGAGATACTGACACTGCACACTGAAAATGTATTCACTTCCCGCTAAGGAGGATCTGGTTCAGTAAACATTGAGAGAGAGACGACAGGATAGCTTAACAAAGAGGAAAACGTTGAAAAGCGAAATTTAAAAGTCCCTGTGTTGTCTGAGTACACTCACTGGACAATGTCAAAGCTCTGGCAAGGGTGGAAGTGGTTTGTACCAAGAGCCCTCACAAGTCCTCTAGTAAGTTCTTCCTGCATCGGTCATTCTATTTTGAGACCCCGTGAGGGCCAAGTTCCAGATGTATCTCTAAGTCAGATCATGTAACAAGCACCTCTGTCATTCAGAGGGTAATGTCATTATTCAGTAAGAGGAGAATTTAATAAGGGGACATATGGTGCAAGTGTTGGGAACCCTATTTTTAAAGAGGTGTTTAAGCTGCAAAAATATTTCATGTTGCTCCTGTACACACTAACATACTAATTCATTAGGAATTTACATTTTACCAACCAGATTATCAGTGTTCTTCCTATACAATAATATCACCTTAAAAAGTGATTTCTGAGAACTCCTCTTAGCAATGAAAGTGCAGAGAATAAAAGCTGTTATTTACTTAAGCTAATGAAGACAAAAAACCCAGACAGGAACAAGTTCAAAGTCTGAGCCCCAGTGTTCCAATTCCTTTTACTCATTAAAAAAAAAAAACACCTCCACAAAGGAAGATTTCTGGAAGAGGCAGAGAGGAGAGCCAGGCCTAGAAAGTTCGCAGAGGGGAGCAGTCTCAAGTTGGCTTTCCCAGCTGCAGAACAAGGATGATCTCATGCCAAGGTCTGCACCAGGATCCACGGATGAGTCACTTTAAATTCACCCTACCAGGAAACCACGTTCCTCTGCTCAACGCAGACTGTCCAGGGGTTTTCAGAACCCCACACACCAACGAGCTCTTGCTCTTTCACCTTCCACAGCATAATCCCGGCCCCACAGCCACCTCTCCTGGGATTCGGAGGGACGCGCCGTTACGTCAGTAAACTGCATTTGCCGTTAAATAAATCTGAGGTGTGCTCAGCTGACAACAATGCGAGACCGTGCCTGAGCCCAGCGTGCACCAGAGCCTGGGAAAGGAACCAATGGTTTCCCAGTAGGAACAGCACCTTGGTGCTGCGCTGAGCCCGGGCATTCTGCGAGCACCAGCTGCTTGGCCCCGCATCCCCGCCGGGGTAACCCGAGCGGCCACCCCACCTGCAGCCGCGGCTCCCACCGCTATAAAAAGGAGATTCTCTCACTCCCAGCGGTTCTGCGGGAAGGGTCGGTGCTGGGAAGGGTTCAGGAGCCGGGTGGGCCAGCAGCACCTACAGATGCCCTGGCGTGAGAAGGCTGTCAGCCAAATTTGCTTTGTTCCACCTGGGTGTACAGAACTGCCCAAAGGGAGTGGTTGTTTTGGGGTCTGCATTCTCTTTAATGGCTCCGTTTGGGGATAAGACCTCCAGTTTTCTGAAGTAATCCACAGTGATAAATCATGAAACATGGACAGTGTCCCCCTCCCCCACATCATCCATGAACCCACCCCCACAGAGTCCAGGCACGGGCTTCCCCTCCCTTGTCTTCATGTTCAGACCCGTGAGGCTGCCCTTGTTTTGAACCTTCTTAGCAATCTGAGAAATCTGCCACTGCAACTTAAGCCCTGCTAAGAAGTACAACAGAGGCAGCCCAAACCCAAACCACAATCAGGTTGGATTGCTTTTTCAAACCATCCAGTTTACAAATGAAATAAAACTTCTATCAGTACCTTGGGGTTTTTTGTTTTGTTGCCTTTTTTTTTTATAGAAACACTGGCCCCTCATTATAGCATAAACTATACTCCCATGGTTTCTCACGTACTCTTACAGCTTCAGACAACCTGTGCTGCTCCTGTGGAAAGTTGGCATTTCAAGCTGGTCCTTTGTTGCAGGCTTTTTCCCCCTGTAGTCAGGTCTAACCACAGAGGCCTCAACCGTGCAGTCATACTGGAACAGCCCTTGGTAAAAGGACAAATGCAGCGTCCTTGTTTTTCCCACCATCAGTGGCCCTGAGGCACAGATCAGGTTTAGGAAAGGTGCTCTCATCACAACTGCACTTCCTGATCTGCATTGTTCCCTTCAACACTTAATTAATACTTAACTGCACAAACGATTGCTTACATGAGCCAGTTTGTATCACCACATCTTTACAATCCTTTCTTTCCTGTTTCTTTCCTTCCCACCGTCCTACAATCACAAACAAGGACAATCCAAGTACTCTGAAACTCCCATCACTGGGGAATGACAGCACAGCCAAGGACAAAGGAGGCCCTGGGCTCAGGGAGCTGCTGGCAGTGGTTTGGGTCTGTGTTTAGTGAGAATCCAACACAACAGCGAGTGCGTGCAGATCCCAGTGTCCCCGGCTCCAGACTTCTGGCCAAAGCAGTTCTGTTTGGTGCATGGGAGCCTGTGTTTCCAGCCTGGGCAAACAGGTTCTGGAAGACTTCAGGAGAAGCTCAAGGTGTGCCTGGGGACACTGGCAAGGGGGAGGGATGGAATCAAGCTCTGGAAAACTCTCATCGTAACACTATGGAGAAGAAATTAATGGATTCCCTCCTTTAATGCTTTAATTCCACAGCATAGCCAGCACAACAGAAAGTAGCCATTTTTTGTTTTTATTTTCCTTCTATTACATGGAGTTCTTGCTGGTTATATTAACAAACCTCATACCCGGAAAAAGCCCAGAGCTCACATTTAACACAAACCTGCACAAGGAGAAATGACCCAGAAATGAATGACAACTCTTAGTCCATCATCCTTCCATGGTTTAAGTACAAAAAACGAGGAACCCAACTCACATTTCTGCATGAAAACAAATTGAAGCAAATTTCTCCTGCCCTAATCTAAGGAAACAAGAAGTTCCTTAAAATTGAGAGTAGCTACACGCAACAGAGTATCGACTAATTTTCAGTAAGCAGCAAGACTGACTATCAGCAACCCCAGCTGTGATCACACAATTTACCTTTAAGTGACAGAATCCCTCAAAAGGAAGAAGCCTAAAAATGCAAAAACTCCTTTGAGCAGTTCAGAAATTTTCACGACAGTTCTAGTCCACATTTCAGGCAGCCTGAAATACCCACAGGGACTCAAAGCCCATCCAGCACTTGGGGAGGTGCTGAGATAAATCATCGCATCCAGGCAAACGGGAGTTCTGGCCCCGCTGCAGGAGGGACAGGGGAGCTGTGCCTGGAGCCCTGCTCAGGAGGAGCAATGGCAGCACTGGCCCCTCTCGGGACGAGGACGAGCGTTTCTGTTGTGAGGCCATCACCAGGATAAATAAAGGTGCAGCCAGCACGAGTTGTGCAACTGGAAAAAACACTTCATACCCCCACATCCTACTGCTGGCTTCCCATGGGAAGGGCACTGTCAGGACTGACACGAAAATCCTCCAACTTGTTCCCCTTTTAAGTGGGTTCTGAAGCCATGAGCCAGTGGAATGGAAAAAGCACAGCCTTGCACCAGGATTCCCAGTCCAGCTGTACTACCTGGGGTGGACAATGGAGAACTCCTAGTGTGCCCCCAGTGTGCTCAAGTGTTATTCCAGATTCAAACACAAACCTGCAAATTCAGTCCCTGCTGATGCTGGCAAATTGCCACTGAAGTCTTCCAGATGGCTCTACCATTCGAATTAAATTTGTCAAAATACTCTGTATTCATGTTAGATGACTTGAATAGTTGTATCAAATTCAGAATCTCCCTTTTGAGACTCCTTACATAATACATTTGTCATTCCTCAAATACTAAAAGGGTCTACAGAATAAAGTCTACAAGTCAGCTTTGCTGCCATCGCACTCTTGCGTCTTTCTTAACCTGTACTGATGTTATTTGCAGTACAGTCAATTCAGTTCTCTAAAACACAATGTAGCACCCCGGCGTCTCCTGCAGAGCAGCAGGGCAAGTACTTAAATTGTACCTGTTTTGTAAATATTAACTAGCAAAGGGAAAACAAAATTTACCAACACTGCCAAGAGATTAAACAACTTTTCTGTAGGCAGACAGATGGTCCACTGACTTCAGTGTCATTCTGATCTTGTAAGCTGCTGCTATGGAGTACCATTTAAACAGAATTATTCTGGTTGCTCAAATAATTGAGAAAATGTCAGTACCTGATAAAATCTTACTTGAGAACAACTTCTATAATTTTAAGCCCAGATCCTACATATTTAGGAAGAAGGGAATAGAATGACTCTGATCTATCACAATCAAATACAGCAATATAACTGAAATGAGTTGTTTGTACACTTGCTCAAACCTGTACTTTATCAGAAATTGCAATGAATAACCAAAAAAACCAGTGGTACCCAGTATTCAAGCCTAAGAATGAAGTAATTGCTCTATTTATTTGAAAGATAGCATTTTTGTCATAGAAAGACAAAATTTTAACCATTGGAACTAGATTCCACATCCACTTGTACTTCACTTTTGGCCAGACCTTTTTTCCTTCTCTGCTGCATTAACTACAGAAGTGCTGCACGACCTTTGCTAGCAACAGGAATCAGCATATCCCCAGTATTTCTAAGAAGCTCCTCACCAGGGCTGTGTGTCTGAACATATTAATAGCACAACATCAGCGTGAGCTGGGTTTCACCAACACTTCCCAGAGAACTGCACGAGCTGGAAGGTACCCAGTGCTCTGCTCAGTGCTGACTCCAAACTTCTGCCAGCCCTGCCTCAGCTGCTGCAGACATTTGCATTCTCACCCTTTTACTCACAATTTGTGCTTAAATACATGGACTGAGCACATAGGCATCTGGGCAAGATATCATTAGCTAATGACTGAAGGAAACCATGAATAAGCTCAGTTGCATGAGCTGTCTCAGTAGAACTTGGTGTCAGTCACATCATGTAACCCAATTACAGGCCAAGCTGCTTTTGATGTTCCACTCGCTGAATGCTGAGTTTTATTTCCCAACATACACATGTGTAGGCAAACAGGCCTTTTGTTCTCTCTTGTAATTATACAAGCATTACATTAACATTTGCTCTAACTGGTGCCATTAGAAATAAATAAACACTATTAAAAACTGAAGGAGAAAACTAATTCCAAGCTTTTCAGAACACAGAGCCTTACTGGAGCAAATATGTTGGCTATCTGGCAGATCAATCTTGTTCCAGGATCAAAACCTGTCTTCTTTTAATCACGAAGAGGATTCTTTCTTCAGCTAAAATGCCTTTGCAGACATGACAACACCTGCCCTGTGTGCCCATGAGTGGAAGCTGGCACCGAAAGCACCCCATGGGCCAAACTGAACATGTCTGAGAAAGAAACAATGACTGCTCCGAGGAGCAGAGGGCTCTCAGGAGAGCTGGAATCACCACCCACCCTGCCAGCTTTGGTGGATGGAGTTAGAGAAAAGCCCTTTAGAGCACTAACAGAAATATCCTTGTCAAGGGCGGTGAGAACGACACTTTATTCAGTAATTTCTGTTCCCTGCCTCACTACCTAGGAAGCAGGTGGTCAACCTGTTGCTTTCCTATTAGTTATCACCCAGGAATCTGAAATACATCAGAAAGCACAAGCCTCAAGAATTAGCAAAACAATGCCTCATTAAAAAAGGAGAATAAACAGATAATGGTTAAGAGCAGACTGTGAATTTCACAGTTTATAGTCAGGCTTCACATTCTCATCTAAAATTTCATTTTGCACACAGCAGTTTTCTGACTTCACTTCCTTAAAGAGCAATTTTCCAACACTATAAAAGCACTTGCTACATTGCACCCCATTTATTAATTATAAGGCTTTGCCATTAGCCATAAAAAACACACTTTCGTGCCACCCAGCCTACTGTGTGATGTCAGACAAGTCTCTTCCCCACTCCATGCCTGATTTTCCTGTCTGCAAAACCAAGAAGGAAAAATAAAAATAACGAAACCAAAAGCTTCTGCAACATATTTAAGATACAGCATATTTCTTTTTGCCTGTAATTAAGTAATGTGATCTGTGCAAACAAGACATTTCTTCTAATTTAGAAGAGAGACCAGAGCTTACCTAGAGAGTGATACTGTCTGCACACCCCAAAGCATTTTGGATTGCTACCTGCCTTATCATGGTTCAAGTGGGAACAACTCTATTTTTGCCATGTAGTCATGGAAAAGTTCTGCCTGTGCATACAAGTGTTCAAAATACAGTTCCTAGGTAAGAACGCTGCCACCTGGCACAAGGGTTCTTCCTTTGTCCATTAGATAAGAGGCACACGGTGCCAGGAGTTACACAGAACCCTGCAACACCTTCTCTGCTTTTCCTCTTGCATGATCTCCAGCATTTCTTGTTCCTGTCTCTTACCTCTGATAGATCCACCCCTTGTTTTCAGGTGAATTGATGTGTCCATAAGTTAACTCCATGTTCTGTCAGAGGGGCTTTAAATAACTACACCAAGCAGCTGCAGGGAATCTGGACAAAGCCAGGACACAACCCTCCAAAAATCCCCTACTGATGATTTTACCACTCCTACCTGTCAAGCCTTTTCTGTGCTGACCTTTTTAATCCAGTGACTGATTTATTCACCTGACAGAATGCACATCAGCATTAGGAATGTAAGAACACTGCAGGTGGAAGAGACCTTAATTGTTAGCTAAGCTGACCTCACATTCCCTTCCCCTGAGGAGAACCACTGCGAGAGGTGCAGCTTCAGAGAGGCTGTTCTGACCTCTCAATGCAATTTCTAATTTGGTCTTCCAAAGATTTTTTTCAGTCAACTTGACCATGAGAAGTCAGCGCTCAAAAATAAGCCCACTGCTAAAGAGATGCGAATTGAGTGACTTCAGACTTATTCGGGGAAGCAGAGAGACAAGAGATGCAACAGTCATGAAGGGAGAGGATGGAACTTGGGTGTAGTTAGTTGTTCCCCAAGGAAGCATCAGGAGGAGGGTGAGATGGTTTCTTCTTCCTTTGTTTAGGCCTGTGCAGTCATTGCTGCAGCCAATACTTATCATAGATCACTTTTATGGCTGCTCCCCGACTCGTGCCTGGCTGCTGCAGCTTTCAGCTCAAACCCAAGGCACCACTGAGCTATTGATCACTCCAATATCCCTTCAGTGAAGCTCAGCACAGTCAATTCCTTTGGTTTATTTTTAGCTGCATTATTTCCCAGGGGGTTTACTGCATGTGGAAACAACACATAGGATGGGTATCGATAAATACCTATACAGGCCTTCTTTGTTTTCTTCTTTAAATGCAATCTATTTTTACCAACACTTTGGGGAACACCAAGTTAACAATTTAACGTCATACGACAATCCTGCAGGAAGTATGCAGAGGTGTGATGCCCTAAGTTAGCACAGAAAATAACTACGATAAATAAGCATAGGAAATGAGTAATTCTATCAAAGAAAAAAAGAAACAAAACAAAAGGAAGGGTGACACTGCTACTAAACACATTTAGTAAAATTATGTATATACATCTTCACAGTATTGATTGTACCTTACTCCTTAAATGTCCTACTGCTAACTAATCAGATCCTTGAAAAAAAAATCATTAGTCTACCAAGAAACTTCATTAATAAATATTTTTCTGTAATTTGCAAAGTCATCCCTTATTTCTCACTAGAACAACAAGAGATTTTTCTCCTCTTTCTCTTGAAGGGCTCCCTAATCCATCCTTATGCTGCAATGATTTCTTACATGTAGCAGAAACAAACCTGCAGAGGAAGAACAGCCATCCTTCATGTGGGTAAAAAAAAAAAGCCAGACTGAATGAGGAAATACAAGAATGCCATCTGAATTCACAAATGCATCTCAAGTACAGAGTTAAATGCAAAATCAGGGTCTGGTTTTGTTGCTTTAAAATGGCTTTGTCATGGGTTAAAATTTCAGAAGAGCCACTTCAACTTTTACCTGATTATGTATCTGGCACAGATCACTGCAGCCAGCATGGCTGCCCTGATGTTAAGCCTGGGGTAAGTGAGAAGACCAAGATCAAGCACTTGGGAACAACAGGACTTGACTATCAGCTGTATTATTACTTAGCTAGAAAAGCTGGGTTAGCCCCAGATCTGTGCTCCATTCAGTGTCCACTTACAGTGAAATACCTCATTTCATTGCCTAATCTCTTCAGAAAGGGCACAAACATTCACAGGGAGAATATTGGTGGATATAGTGCAAGACTACGTCAAAGGTGGTTAAAAAATTGCTAATTTCACTGTCAGATTTCAGTGAAAGCAACGCAGTGCTGCAGTCAGCACAAGCTTGATCTCTGTATAATCATCCTTGAACAGATGCATGAAGTCTGACACATGCAGTCAGCTTTTGTGATCCTCAGATCACTTCTAACAGCTCCAAGTTCTCATCTGAGCCAGGCTGAGACTGAAGGAGATCAGAAAGCTCTTCCCATCAAGTCTCTCTTTCTGCTTTCATCTGTGGTTATGTCCTTCCTACCTGTTCAGGTATTAGCAGAAGTCTGGTGTCTTCAAAAATCCTTGCTGGATTAGAAATTCAGTGCCAGTGGGTAATTTGTGTTCCTTGGCATTGCCTAGCTAAGGAAATATCATTTACGAAGAGACTTATTTTCCTTGGGCCTGATTCTAAGATTGTTTTGCTAACTAGTATCTGTCCTTGTGAAACACACTGGTACTCAACAAACTGATGATTTCAGCAGCTGCCCATGAATTCCAGCAGACACACTCAGCTCAAGGCTCTGACAAATGGCTCCGTGAGAGCAGTTACACACAACTTCTATCACCATAAACTGGAGGGGTTTTTACTCTGAACAACATTAGACAGGAACTCCCAAAAATCACCAGTTCATCTCTGGTGGCATTTCTCTCTGTTTCAGTGAACAAACCCAGGGCACACATCCCTGCTTACAGCCAACAGTGTCAGATTTTCCTGTTTGGAAAAGAATGTCTCACACAAGCGCTGTTCAAAAGCAGGTGCAGCATTCTGTACCTGTGACAGCCCTTGCGAATTGGCAGAGGAGGCACAGAGGCACTTTTCATCACCACAGATTTCACAAGAGATAGGGGTGAAAATTTGTTTTGTTTCCGGCACCCACTCAAGCAGAGGGCTGATCCATCAGAGAACTTCCAGCTCTCTTCACACAATTATTGAAAGCAGCTTGAACCTGACTGTTCTGTTAAATGGGTTAGTCTCGAGTGGTATTCCTGGAACAAAAGCCTCTGAGTAAACAGCACACTTTTCTTCTCAAGTACATTCTATGGTTATAAAAACCACACTATTTACTATTTTTACTACCATAACAGCCAGTGCTAGCAGGTGTCTCCAAAAAGGAGATGAAACCTATTTTCCCTATGCTAGTCTTAATATTCATATTATCAAATTACATTTTTCTAAGACCTCTGTGTATTATTACTAGACTTTATTTATAGATCAAACGAACTAGCACTTAAAGAGCTGCAAAGGGGGTTAATTTGTGATAGAGAAGTGCGTCCCTTCCTTTTCAACGCCAGCTGCTCTCACACCGAGCTTTCAGTCACGGTCTGCGCTCGCAAACCGGGCAATTACAATTTTAAGAAACGGTAAGTCCTTAAAATAATTAACACTTCTTGAGCGCTTCGCTCCTCACGCTGTACGGTAAGGCAAGGGGAGAAAAAACTTCCAGCAGGTCTGGTGCAGCCGCATCCCTAATGCGACCGCAACCCCTTTCCCCGCTGCTGCGCGGCCGCGCAGCCCCGTCCCTGCCGTCCCTCCGTTCCCCGGGGCTCCCTCGGCTTTGTCCCTNAGCCGCCGCTCCCCGGCGCGGCCCCTCCCCGGCGGCCGCCGGCCCCGGGCTCCGGTCCAGCCCCGCGGAGCTCCGTGTCCGGGACGTGCCCGAGTCCCTCCGTGCCGGGAGGGACACCCGGGGAGCGCGGGGGAGCCCGGCGTGCCCGGGGCTGGCGATGCTCCGCGCAGAGGAGCGCTCCGAGACCCCGCGGGAATCGCTTTTCCCACCAGGCGATTCCTACTTCGCTCAAGTTTCCAGCACTTTCTGCCCACAGCCGCCGCGCTGTTGGGTCAGAGGGGTGTGTTCCCGCAAGGAACGGGCCGGATTCCCCAAAACCAACAGAACAGGACCCGAAAGGGGCTTTCCTCAGGGCCCCGCAAAACCCCGGCCGCTCTCCCGTCCGCGCCGCTCCTTCCATGGACATATTTGGACTGGGATGCGGCTTTTCCCTGAGCGTGCTTCGGAACAAACCCGGAGCGGCAGCTGCCGACAGAGTTTGGGACCAGCGAAAAGAAAAAGGGGAAAGGAAAAAATAAAAAGAAGTCACAGTCCGTGCTGGATCTCTCGCAGCCCAAAGGCATTCACCATTCGGGCAGTTCACAGCTGAAAAATAAATCAGGTTCGCCTCTCCCCTGGCAGGCCGGGCGGACTTAACCAACTTTAAATAAACATTACAGGGCCGAGGTATCAAATGATTTAATGCACAAAAAAGGGACTGCAGTGCGTCAGAGACAAAAGGCAGCTCCTGCCCTCACCGCATCGCCACGCGCGGGGG